>OVBI01000356.1:0-86303 GCA_900406495.1 Sisymbrium altissimum
ATTAGATTTTGTTAGAATTCTATAATCAATGATATGTTAACTTTCCCAATACCAATAGATTTTGAATGGAATTTGAAAATTCTCAAACCAATAACAATGGATTTTATTAAGATTTTAGAAATCCATGAACCAATAACAATGGAATCTCAAAATTTTNTTTTAAAAATCCATCTACCAATAACCCCCTAAATTTAGCAGATTCATGACATATTTAACTAAGAGTGATTAAATTAATAATTTCAGCAAAGATTTAACAAACTTGTTAGAAGACTTAGCCGGTCTTATTACCGTATTGTTTTATGTGTATATTATTGAAGACAGGCTTGTCCCGATCTGCTTTGTTTACTAGTATATCCCAGGACCCACCCAGGTGAGTTAAAAAAGAAAGAAAAATTGCCTGAGAATCTGACGAGATTCACAGATCACAATTTGCTGCTCTCTACTCACCAAACTCCAAAATCCCAGTGGCAAACATGTAATTTGTGGCAAGTACGTTTCAACAATAAAAGTCTCTTCTCTCTCTCTCCTCTTGCGTTTGTTATTAAC
This sequence comes from Sisymbrium altissimum, assembly GCA_900406495.1. NCBI lineage: Eukaryota > Viridiplantae > Streptophyta > Magnoliopsida > Brassicales > Brassicaceae > Sisymbrium > Sisymbrium altissimum. The sequence continues at coordinate 547 of OVBI01000356.1, forward strand.
TTCATTCAATCAAAGCAGAACAAAAAAACAAGGCATTGATGATCTTCTCATCTCAAAGTCTCATGATTTCATAAACACTCCAAACTCGTAATTTACATGAGGAGGACTCGTCATCTACCAAAATGGAACCCGTACAGCCACATCTCGATACCCTTGTCTCTGTTAAAGCAACCCATGGCTCAAGTGGCTGTAACGGCGACGACGGAGCAGGAAAAGAGCTCGTCACCGACAACGGAGAGCCTCGTCGGAGCTCCGTTGCAGAAGAGGAAGATGAGATAGTGAAGGACGAGGAGAGGAGATCCAATGCGTCCATGTGCTCGGTGGAAGTAGATCTGGAGCTTGGGATGCCTGAGAAAGCAGCCGTGCATTTGTCGCAATCTGAGAAAGATTGCAGGATTTGTCACATGACCTTGGATGCAGCGAATCTTGAATCTGGTGTTCCGATTGAGCTTGGCTGTTCTTGCAAAGATGATCTCGCTGCTGCTCACAAGCACTGTGCCGAGACTTGGTTCAAGATCAAAGGAAACAAGTAAGTTAATAGGCACCAACCCTTCTTAAAGACTAAACTTGTCTGAATGTTACTATATGTAGACAGCTTTCTCTTGACAGAATGATAGCTTTGTGACTTCCACTAGGGAAAGTAACACACAAAATATAGTGCGGCTATATTTCCATAAATTTAGGAAAGTCTACTTTCTTTTAGGGTTTCTGGTGATGGCCACTTTTGAGTGAATGTTTTCAGATGAGAGACTACGGTTATTAGCTTTTGCATTGTTGATGTGATTTCATGGTTTCGTTGCTGCAGAATATGTGAAGTATGCGGATCGATTGCTGGGAATGTCGTTGGAAATTTTGAGGCAGAGACTGAGGAAAATCGGAATGAGGCAAATGGTACAGTGAATCAAGCTCTGAGAACATCTGGTCCACGATTGGCGGAAGCTAGAAGCTTCTGGCAAGGTCACCGGTTCTTGAATTTCCTTTTAGCTTGTATGGTCTTTGCCTTTGTCATCTCATGGCTCTTCCACTTCAATGTTCCCTCCACTTAGCAGAACAGAGTTCACCATAAGAGGAAGAAAAATATCAAGAGATGGGTTAAAAGCCTCTTGTGTCCAATGCCTTTTTTTCCACTTTTTTAAGTTTAATCAAGTTTAGAGAGGAGGATCAACAACACTTAGAAGAGCATGTAATGCGAATTTGCGGTTTTATTTCTGTCTTGTAAAATGTAAATTTGTTTCGTGGTTGCGGATAATGTATATAGCTCTAGTCACTCTAAAGCTTAATGCAAGTGCAGTGTTGTGAAGTCTCTTCTCTCATCTCATTGCGTTATGAGAAATCCGATCACTTGACATTGCATTTGCATCCCAAGAGTTCAATGGTTCACAGAGGAATCCAAAAACCAAAAATAGAAAATTAACTCCTCTGTTTCAGATGCCTATGTTTCGGTGTTGCAATAGTTTAAATTATTATGTACAAAAACCGAAACTCGGGCCACGCATTTACGTCTCCTCCAGCTCTTCAGTGACATCTGATTCATCCTCTTCTTCGACAATGGCTAGGATCTTAGATGAACTGATCCTCAAAGAAGCGCTACGGATCTTCATAGGCAGCTTCTCGTTATTCGCAGCTAACCCACATTCGACTTCTTCTTCCTCATCATCATCCTTCTTGAGATCAGAAGGCGGTAAGAAACAATCCATAGACAAACCCTTTATGTTAAAATCCATTTCCTCAATCTCCCAAGTCTCTTCCATCCGAGTCCTCGAGTGATTATCCGAGTTCTCACCAAACCGAAACAGAGAAACCGAGCTTTTACCAGCGTGTGCCACCTGGACACCATCGATGGTCCTGTAATCTTGGATCAGAGACTCCATTGTCGTCTCCCAGAAGATACTGTTATCGTCTTGAGCTTTGATCCTTAGAAGGTGAGAGTCTTCGAGTTGAATTAGAAGACCTGTTCTCTGGCTGAAACATCCCCACACAGTGTGCCGTATGATCTCTACATTGCTACTGCTTCTCGCCTTGAGCGTCGATGGTTCGGCTTCGAGTTTGAGTATGAAACAGTCTTCGTCGTTTATCTTCTTCTCTCCCATGCATGAAGATCTTGCGAATAGATTTGCCGTTGATTTTGGATCAAGACCCTGTTTTTTTTGTTTTTCAAAGATTTATGTCAGAAAATTTTGTTATTATTCAATAACGTTTCAAAGAAGTAATAGCAAAAAGACTAGCAACGAGTCAACGATAAGTAATTTAAATTCATCATGTCAAAAATTTCCAAGAAAAACAATTATACTAAGGTTTGTTTGGTGACAATAAAAAGAAGACTTTGGTAATGGGGGGAAAAGTCTACTACTTTGTTAAACAAAATAACTCCATCTGGAGATAATCTATTTAGTAGTATCTAGGTTGTTGTTGTTAGTGGTGGACCATAGATGGCTCCAACAACTTTTGGTAACTCGGGAACCATTTTCTCCACATTGAAATGAGAAAATAAGAGCAATTCCATAGGACACATATCAGACGTAAATTATGGCCACATAAAATCTCAAAAGTCCTAAGTTTAGGTTGTAAATAAATATCAACTCACTCTTTATAAAATCAATGGTTTACGTTACAAATATGGTTTGGAGATCAGGCGTAATTAACATTCTATCGAGTTGTGTTCAAATTTCTTGTAAATTCTTATGAAACGATGCACTTGTTGTAACAAATGTTGGTTTTTAAAAATTTTAATTCAACATTTTCTTTAAAAAAAAATTAAATCAATGGTTTACCTTAAATTATATGCGAACCAAAATTTGCCGAATCAAAATAAAAATTAATCAAAGAAATTAAGAAAAAATGATAAAATTCTATTACTTGACAATGGTGAAGGTAGGTCAGCTAGACCAAGAGGAAGTTTGATGATTGAAAGATCTTTTCGCCAACAATCAAGGAAAAGATAACTTTTAACAGCTAGGTATCATAAAAGTCAGGATGGTATATAAGAAGAATATATCATTGAACTCCAAGTGGAATAACGATATCATTCAGCGTCATAATTATCAGTGGATGGATATGCTTTATGAGACATAAAGGATCTTTGTCTTCTCATGAATCAAGTAGAAACTAGAAATGTAGTATAACCACAAGAAAAATATCCACATTCAGTTTCCAAATAATATTATTTCCAATTTTTTTATTAAAAACATATAATTTCTTTGTATATAAAATACCTATATTGCCGTAGAAAAAAAACATGTACCATTTTTTAATATTTTTATTTCAACAATCCTTATATTTAAACAAAAAGAATTGTAAATAGATAGAAAATATCGTTAGTTTCACCTAAAAATTATGATTCCTAAAAATGTTATAACCGATTAGAAAAGTAGAAATGGATTACCTGAAGGAAACGGCGCAATGGTCTAGGAGGACCACGAGAGGCATGAGAAGGATGCCATGGAGTTTGTCTCCAGGCAACTTTGGCGTCACTACCGGCACTGATTTTGCAGCCCGAGACAACGAGCTCAAGACACCATAGCTCTATTCCCTTTTGCCACAAAACAAAGCCTCCTACTTCTCCTCCTCCACTCTTGATACTCCTTGCCTTCACCATTTTGCTGTTCAAGCTTCCTTCTCCTGTGCAAAACTCTGATGCCGTCATCCTCACTTTCCCCATCGCATACATACTCTCTACCGCGTTTAACGCCCGATCTCCTCCCACAGCCGCTATGTACTGCTTTACTATGTACTGCGCCATCGACATCTCCTGCGGATATTGCACACAAAAGATTACGACCATTTTATTGATTGATAAAATGGTTTTGAGATGAGACTTGGACAGATGCTCATATGGAAAAACAGAGAAGGAAGATGTAATTTACGAGAGGTTGGTCTTTGATGTCTTTGTGGATTGGATTCTCGTAATCGTTGTGGTGGTCAGGCAGAACAGGGAGAGGGATCAAAGGAGCTCCAACGACTCCGAGAAGGAGCTGGATCTCAGCGTTACGACCACCAAAGAGTCTCGTCATGTTTGTGGCGGTTGCCGTTGCAGTGGCGGTGGGTTTTGACCAGTAAGACTTCATTTGGTTCCATCCCGGTTTTGTTTTGGACGCAGAAAACAACTCCTCAGGCATGGGAACCTCGAGGACGGTCTCTAACCCGTCTTCGAGGTTGTAATTCGGACAAAGTTTCCTCATATCGGACAAAAAGAGAAAAAATGAGATTTTGATCAGAAAAAATTAAGTCGAGTGAAGAGAAAGGAGTCTATCTGTTGGATTGATGAAAACTTAAAAGAGATTTGAATCAGAAACGAAACATTAGTCGTTGTCACCAACCGACCGGAACGTGGGGAGGCCTTTTGTTTTGTCGTGTCTGCACGCTCTCTCACTCTGCTTACGTCTATTTATATATATTACACAGCTACAAAAGACATGCTCAAGTGCAATATCTATTTACGTTTTACTCCATAAAACTTTCTAATTGCTTACAAAAACTATGACCATATCAATCCTCTAACAGAAATACAGAATTGAATATGCTCCTTTCCGAAATATCGTATTGTTTAGCTTGATTTCATTTCTGGAGAGAATGTTGTGCACCAAATTATTTATTATAAGCAGATATATTTAATTTGATTTTGACCCGTTTGAAAGCATACCGGAAAAGCTTTTTTCTGTTCTGTGTTTTTGGTCAACAAGTTCATATTTTTTTCTATTTCTAAAAAGTTGCGGTCGAGACCAGTTTAGCTGAAAAATGGTAAAAGATTACTAAAATTTACTTCAAAAATCTACGAATTACTTTTGTAGAGAATTGATTCCAAACCAAAACCAAATCTCTTATATTAATCAAACCATAGTAACTTTAGTTTACTTACAAGTTACAACAATTAAAATGGGATTGAACTCATTAACTACAGTTTGATCTCTTGTCAGTATCTGTAGGCCAGATAATACCTGAAGCTCGATTGTTATTTTACTTATCAGTGAAATAGTTTTTATTTATTTATTTATTTGTTATGCTTATCTGTGGAATAGTTTACACGAACAAAATTAATAGACATGAATAAAGATAAAAAAATTTAACCAGATTATTTTATTATATATCAGTTCAATCGAATCGGATACCATATATTAGGATCGGAGCGTTAGATTTTGAAACCAATTGATGGTGTACCAAATGATATTATTTGTTGAGGGTCTAAATGTTAAGAAATTTATTAAATAGACATTTTGAGTCTTTGACTATTTGTGAATCGTGATGTATCAATTAGTGGCATGCGGAGCGGAAGTAAATGTGAGCCAAATTTATTAACGTCTAACGAAGAGCACTTTGGTTTAATTGTGCGGTTACCTCCCACTTTAATGGAAATTTTTTTTTCATCTAAATTTTATTTTAATTGTAGGACTATCGTTTTCCAGAAAGCGAAAATCGCTACCAAAATCGATGACGAAGAAGTCTTAAAGTCGAAAACGCTAAGATATACTTAGAGTGGATCTAATTTTCTTGTTTTGTGTTTTTTGTTGTCAAAGTTTAGTTTGGTTATATACGGGTTTAAAAATATTTCGATGAACATAATGGACTTGCAAATTGTAATACCTATCAATATAAGTATTGAGTGATCAACAAAATATTTTCTTGGGTTAATTTAAATTATTGTTTACCGTTTATATAAGGAGGCGAGAACGGTTTGAAAAAAGATAGTAAGACTTATGCGCGAAAAAAAATTGTACAACTATGTGTATTGCACGTTCATTTTTTTTTTTTTTGATTCTGTGTATTGTAATATGATTCTGTATCTCCCCTTCTTTTCTCTTTCTGGAATATCAAATCAAATATTCTTGTCGTTTTCTACAATATGCATTTTATTGCATCGTATATAAATATTAGATGTATTAACTTTGATATATGACATAGTACTGTTGAGTCGAATATAAAATTAGATTGAATCCGTCGTTTCCTACCCCTTCTAAAAACCTACACAGAAACTTGCTTTGAAATTTGATTCTCCCGCAGTCAGATAGACAAAAAAATATTCTGGTGGTATACATATCATGTCTCTCCCTCCATACATTTTCAATAAGCTAAACAACGTAAGAAATATTCTTTATATATTGTAACAAAAATACTGTAAGATGCCTGTTTAAAGTTATATGGCTTTTTGGTTTATACTGTTTTAATTATTAAAGTTCTGCACCAGCAAATATTCAGATCTCCCATTTACTTGTATATGATAAATTTTTATTATTGTCTTATCTTCCTCATCACAAAGGAAAAAAAAAAACATATCAAATAACAATATCGAAATATTGCTGCCATTGATAAAGATGCAAGTGTTGTACTTCTTAGCGCGAACTCTGTTTCCATCTCTCAAAATTGTTGAAGAAAAAGAACATATATTCTTGAAAAGAAAAATAATTACTTTAACAAATCAACTAAATGTTATGAGAAAGATGCCAATGAATTTAAAAACCAGAAACAAAGAAAGATCAAAACCTCTATACTGAAAAAAAGCAGCAGCGGAATGAAAACTCAAAAGACTGAATGATTTCTTGGATACTGTGTCTTGTTTCTTCAGACATGATCAGAAAAATGGTAAATGAAGCTAAGTATCATTTCATAGCTGCTGGTCAAGGAAAGGGTCTTTTGGCGAATTCGAGCCAAGATAATCAGAGACCTCGGTCACATACGTTTTGAGCTTCGAAGTGGTTCGAGTGAGCCAATCGGTGTTTGTCTGATCCATCTCATCCTTCATGTTCGCTATCTTCTCTTCCTCTTCCAACATACTGACCCACCTCTTACCCATATACATTTTAACCGCATCCACGCCTTGTTTCACGACATCCTCGGGAGGGACCACGAGCGGGTTCTGGTCCAAATTCAGTTTAGTCAGGTTCACTAGGGTGCCAAAAGCGTCAGGAAGAGAGTGGATCTGGTTGTTGCTCAAGTCGAGCTCTTGGAGGCTAATGAGATCTCCGAATGAAGCAGGGAGATCTTGGAGGTCGCTGAAGTTACTGCTCAGGTTAAGGTACTCGAGGTTAGTGAGCATTCCGAAAGAATTTGGGAGACCGTTAAGTTCGTTGAAGTGTGCATCAAGGTAGCGTAAGGATCTCATTTCGCCAATGGAAGTTGGTAAGGATCTGATTTTGTTGAGGTGGATCAAGAGCTTCTCTAGATTCACTAGCTCGAATCCGATGTTGGTTGGTAAGTAGGTGAGGTTGTTGTAGCTCGCGTCCAAGACAACCAATGATCTGGGAATCGAAAACCAAGTAATAACGAAACAGAGAGCTTAATAAAACAGAGGAAAAACCAAAATCCAGACTTTGAAGAAAAATAACACTTACCCACAGTGGCAGATGGAATCTGGTAAAGTTGTGAGTTTGTTACAAGAGACATTCAGAATCTTTAGTTTTGACAGTAAACCAATCGAATCCGGTAAGGTCTCAAGAAAATTCGTGGACAAATCAAGCTCAAGAAGGCTTTGCAATCCAGCAATCGAATCAGGAATGGCCTGTTACCAAACAGAACCTTTAATCAAGACAAGTAAACTTACCTAAACAAGGAACTACAGACTCAAAATCTCAGAGTGAAAAGTTTCCATATGTAACACATAACATATATCAGAGAGATTCGGATTAAAAAAAAACAGACCTGAAGCTGATTGTTATAGAGGTTAAGGACAAGGAGACCTTGGATCCGACCAAATGCTTCAGGGAGCAATCTCAGTTTCCTACCAGACAAATCAACTCGGTCCAATGGATTAGCCGAAGCTTGCTGCAATATACTCACAACCTCTTCATTGACTTCAACCTCCTTAGCTTCCTCCTCGGCCACAGCCGCCGCATTCTTCTCGGCAGACTCGTAGATCCTCACGAGCCTCTCCTCTGCTTCTTTCAAAAGCTTCTCGTAGGATTCGTGAAGCTCGTTAAGCTTAAGGATAGAGTTATACCAAGTCTTCTCTTGATCCACAGCTTCCCTCCTCTTCTGCTCTTTCTCCGCCACGTCGTTGTCGTTCGGAGAGAGAGCGATCTCCTCGAACGACTCAGATAACGACGCGTCGATCTCCGCGAGCCTTGCACGTGCCTTGTCCACGGTCTCGTGATCCGGTCTCGGTCCTAAGGTTCGAAGAACGGATCGGGTCTGAGCGACGTCGGCGATTGCGCTTGTCATGGAGGCGAGGACGTCGGGGTGAGCCAAGTGGGGCATCTGAGTCACGATCTCGACCGAGGAAGAAGAGGAGGGGTCGGATTTGGAGGGTGGTCGATCGCCATCGGAAGAGGATCTTGCCGTGAAGGAAGGGAGACGATCCAAGACGTAAGAGAGAACGGGGAAATTCTTAGGGTTGAGCTCCGTCGCCATCGTTGGGAGCTTGAGAGAGTTGTGAGAATGAGGGAAGAAGAAGAAGAAGATGAACAAAGTGATTATTGCATTGGGCATGAAAGTCGCTAAACGAGGGAGTTTGTCTTTCGTTTCCTTTCCTTCCGTACTATTTGCATCTCTCTATTGCCAAGTCAACGATCCATAATAATACGTGGACATGCATTACTAAACACATGACACGTGTTAAGGTTTCGACAAAGAAGAAATAATCAAAAACCCAATTTACGGCAAGAAATGGTTCTTGTATAGGAATTTTCCTAGATTTCTAAACTAATTTGAGTAAGGCAAATATAAATCCACACAAACTATAATCATTTTAGCATTTATGTTAAATGGAGCTTCACGCCTAGATGTATTCTCGATAACAGATTGCTTCTTCTAAAGCAGGCCCTGTTCGTTCTGCTCCAAACAATCCAATCAATTCTCCAGGTAAAAAAACATTAGACATTCCCTCTTCGTGCCATTCGCCAGCCATGAAGAACTTCTGAAATCCTACCTCGGACGATCTTTTCAAATTTCACCAAATTTTTATATGATTTAAGCAAATGACCCTTTTTAAAAAAGTCGTAGTTTTTCTTAACATATAATCTATTCAAAAATAATTGAGATAAGTGCTTATGTAATATAATTGTACGAAATTTTGATATATAATTAAAATGATATAAAATTAATTTTTCTTGCGAATTTGTCGTGGGTTCAAGTCTTAAGGCTAAATTTTCAAATCACAATATCTCTGATAGCGACCACACACGAGGATTATAGTACATTTATAATCCAAAAGGTCAACAAAAATGGGTGGAAAGCTGAATGGGTCTAAACCGAACACACATAACTATGATGGTTTTGTCTCCTTTATAGATTCTGCGTATCTTGCATAAACAACGATTGGATAAAGTACATAGATATTCAGTCTTTACAGAAAACCCAAAAGGAAAAAAAAGAAAGAGCTTCTTCACTTTCAATGGAGAAGAGTAATGGTTTGCGAGTGATCCTCTTCCCTCTCCCATTACAGGGCTGCATAAACCCTATGCTTCAGCTCGCCAACATCCTTCACTCAAGAGGTTTCTCTATCACTGTAATTCACACGCGCTTCAACGCGCCAAGAGCTTCAAGCCATCCTCTCTTCACCTTTTTACAGATTCCAGATGGCTTGTCTGAAAGCCAGATTAACGACGATCCTACTTCTAATGTTATGTCTCTTCTCGCGCAAATCAACTGTAACGCCGAGTCCCCGTTTCGTGACTGCTTGCAAAAGCTGTTGCTGCAATCGCAAGAATCGGAGAGGGTTAGCTGTTTGATCGATGATTGTGGATGGCTCTTCACACAATCTGTTGCAGAGACTTTTAAGCTTCCGAGGATTGTCCTCTGTACTTTTAAAGCCACTTTCTTGAATGCTTATCCAATTCTTCCTATTCTCCGAACCAAAGGGTATCTTTCAGTTTCAGGTAATCCTCTGTTAAAATAGTTTCTCTCTTCTTCCGTGTTTTGCTTAGCAAGTGTTTTGGTACCTCTAAGGTGGTTTTTGAACCTTTATGTCTTAGATTCGGAAGCAGAGGACTCTGTTCTTGAGTTCCCTCCGCTTCAAAAGAGAGATATTTCAAGGATTTTCGGGGAAGAAGGAGAGAAACTCGATCCATTTTTACATACTATAGTGGAAACGACGATGAGATCTTCAGGTCTAATATTCATGTCCTGCGAAGAGCTGGAGAAAGATTCGTTGACTCTTGCTAACGAAATTTTCAAGGTTCCAGTCTTTGCGATTGGTCCATTTCACAGCTACTTCTCTGCTTCGTCTAGCAGTTTGTTCACGCAAGACGAGACTTGCATACGTTGGTTAGATAATCAACAAGATAAATCCGTTATCTACGTGAGTCTAGGAAGCGTGGTGAACATAACGGAATCAGAGTTCTTGGAGATTGCTTGGGGTTTAAGCAATAGCAAACAGCCTTTCTTGTGGGTGGTACGACCCGGCTTGGTCTTAGGCGCACAGTGGATCGAACCGCTCCCTGAAGGACTCGTGAGAAGCCTCGAAGAGAAAGGAAAGATAGTGAAATGGTCCCCACAACAGGAGGTTCTTGCGCATCGAGCCATTGGAGGGTTTTTGACACACAGTGGTTGGAACTCGACGCTAGAGAGTATATGCGAAGGGGTTCCGATGATCTGTTTACCTGGAGGTTGGGACCAAATGCTGAATTCAAGATTTGTGAGCGATGTTTGGAGGGTCGGAATTCACTTGGAAGGTCAGATCGAGAGGAAGGAGATCGAGAAAGCTGTGAGGATGTTAATGGTAGAAAGTGGGGGAGAAAAGATTCGTGAGAGGATGAAGGTTTTGAACGAGGAGGTTGGGAGATCGGTTAAAGATGGAGGCTCGTCTTTTCGATCTATAGAAACTCTAGCGAATCATATAATATCGTTGTGACAGAGGGAATATTTCCAAAAATATACCTGAACGTTGCAAAATGAACTTGATTAAGAAAAAAAACTGATAATGTTTGTCTTTTCCGACGATAAATCTAAAAATACCAAACATTCTCAATATTGTATTGATTATGGAATAATCTACTTATGTTAAAACATGTAATAAAAGTTATATTGCAAGTGATGTAATCTAATTTTCAATAAACTTATATGTTTGCATTTTGAAGATTGAATTTCATTTGCAAAAACAACATACTATTAGGTTAACACTCTTTATTTAAAATAAACGTTTGATTGCAAATTTAAAATAAGTTTACTGTTGTGCATTTTAAATGTGTGTTTTTGTATTTCTCTTTATTTTAAAAGTTTTTAAAACAATTTAGATTTATCACCGAATCAAACTCAGACACACGAGAAGTGTCCTAATCAAGTACATTTGACACTTATCGTGTGTGTCATTGGTCGTAAGCCAGTGGGGTCAGTGGATAAACTACTTTTCTTATTCTATTGTCTCAGTTATCTAAAATCGTTATCTAAAAGGAAAAATATCAATCACGACATTTTGCTTCTGCAGATAATCAATTGCAAAGAGAGGAAGAAGGAAGAACCTTAAATGGAGAAGAGAAATGGTCATCGAGTAATTCTATTCCCTCTACCGTTACAGGGTTGCATAAACCCTATGCTTCAGCTAGCAAAGATCCTATTCTCAAGAGGCTTCTCCATCACCATCATCCACACGCGCTTCAACGCGCCCAAATCTTCAGACCACCCTCTCTTCACTTTCTTACAGATCCCCGACGGTTTGTCCGAAACCCAGACGCAAACTCGGGATGTCCTGCTTCAGCTCACGCTTCTCAACAAGAATTGCGAGAACCCATTACGAGAGTGTTTGGCTAAACTTACCAAACCTGATTCAGATTCAGGAACAGAGGAGGCTAAGATTAGCTGTTTGATTGACGATTCTGGGTGGGTTTTCACACAGTCTGTTGCGGAGAGTTTTAATCTTCCGAGATTTGTCCTCTGTGCATATAAGTTCACATTCTTTCTCGGACATTTGTTCGTTCCTCAGCTTCGCCGTGAAGGGTTTCTTCCATTTCCAGGTACTGCTTCGAATCACAATAGACCACTGTTCTTATTGGAAACTGAGATTGTAAACGAAACAATTAAAAGCCAAATTCCATTCACGTGAAGATTTGAGCCAATAATTGGAAAGAAGAATAATTGAGTAATGTCACTAGGTTCAAAAGAAAAAGATATGTCCGCGTTTCTTGAACTTTGGCTGCTTTGTTTCAGATTCCGAAGCAGAGGATGTAGTTCCGGTGTTTAAACCGCTTCGAAAGAAAGATCTTTCGCGAATTATGGGAAACAGGGATCAGGTTGACCCGCTCGATTCTTACTTGCTCAGGATACTCGAAACGACGAAGCCAGCTTCAGGGCTCATAATCATGTCCTGCGAAGAGCTTGACCGAGAGTCACTTGCAGAGTCCCACAAAGTCTTCACCTTTCCGATATATCCCATTGGCCCATCTCACATCCATGATGTCCCACCCTCGTCTAGCAGCTTGTTCGAACCGGACCAGAGCTGCATTCCATGGTTAGATAAGCACGAACCGAGATCAGTAATCTACGTTAGCTTAGGGAGCATTGTGACCATCAGCGAGTCTGAATTCTTGGAGATTGCTTGTGGGCTAAGCCAAACCAACCTATCTTTCTTGTGGGTTGTCCGGCCTGGTTCGGTCCACGGCAGAGATTGGATCGAATCGTTACCATTAGGATTCTTGGAAAGTCTTAACGGAATGGGAAAGATAGTGAAATGGGCCCCGCAGCTAGATGTTCTTGCGCATAGAGCCACGGGAGTATTTTTGACTCACAATGGATGGAACTCCACGCTAGAGAGTATATGCGAAGGGGTTCCTATGATAAGCTTGCCTTTCGTGTGGGACCAATTGTTAAACGCGAGATTCATCAGCGATGTATGGAGGATTGGGATTCACTTGGAAGGTCGCATAAGGAGAAGAGAGATCGAGAGAGCCGTGAGAAGACTAATGGTTGAACCGGAAGGAGAAGATATTCGAGAGAGAATTAACACGTTGCGAGATGAAGTAAGAAGATCGGTTCAACGAGGAGGCTCTTCATGTCGAGTTCTAGATGATTTGGTTGATCGTCTTATATCACTCTAGCTTTGTAGTTTGAATAAATTGTACCCTTCCTATGTACATTGTGATTCTTGTGAAACTTCTTAAAAGACACTTTGTTCTTTTCCTACCAGTTTGAATAAATTGTACCCTTCCTATGTACGCGCCTTAGTTAAGATGATGATAAAAAAAAAATCTGTTAGAAACAGAATAAGTCTGTTGAAACAAAAATTCTGTGAAATGATAAATAAATCTATTAAAAATAATTAAATCTGTAGCAAAAAAAAAAAAATCTGTGCGATAGGAAACAAATCCCTAAGACATGAAAAGAAATCTATGAAAATCTTTTTAAAAATTGTTAAAAATAAGTAAATATGTGGTTAAAAGAAACAAATGTATTGAAAATAGATTAAACCTAGGTAAAATAAATAAATTTATAGTTAATATAAATCAAATCTGGTTGGCAAAAAAAAGTATCAAATCTGAAGAAATCTTAATAAATTTGTTGAAAATAAGTAAATCCCTGAGACAATAAAAGAAATTTATGAAAAACCTAATAAATTTTTTTAAAATAAGTAAATATATGGTCAAAAGGGAATAAATCTGTTGTAAGTAAAATAAATTTGTGTAAAATAAATAACTCTGTGATCAATATAAAACAAATATGAGGAAAACTTAGTAATATTTTTAAAATAAGTAAATCCATGGCAAAGAAAAACCAAATCTGAAAATAAATCTTTGAGATAAAGCAAGAAATCTATGAAAACTTAATAAATCTAATACAAATAAGTAAATTTGAGGCCAAAAAGAAATAAATCTGGTGAAAGTAAAATAAATTTATGTAAAATAAATAAATTTGTGTTCAATATAAAATAAATATGAGGAAAAGTTAGTAAATATGTTCAAAATAAATAAATCCATGGCTAAAAAAAACAAATTTGGAGATAAATCTGGAAAATAAGGAAAGAAATCAATGAAAATTTTAATAAATCTGTTAAAAATAAGTAAATCTGTGGCCAATATAAAACAAATTTGTTAAAAACTTAGTAAATTTGTAAAAAATAAGTAAATTCATGACTAAAAAGAAAACAAATATATTGAAAATTAAATAAATTGTTATAAATAAGTATATCAGTGGCTAATAGAAAAAAATATGTGGAAAACTTAGTAAATCTGTTAAAAATAAGTAAATTTATAAAAAAAATTTCAATTTAGTAAGTAACAGACTGGAGAAAACATTTAAACGATTCAACGGCTCAACCTCCTGAGATTTACGCCACCTGCAACTCCTTTTTCAGACTATAATTCTAGTCTCCCGGCTATAAATAGTGATTACTCTCCTCTCATTTTCTTTGTCAATTCACGATAAAAATCTAACTTTTTCTCTTTCTACTCTTCTGTCTTTTAGTGTAAGTTTTAACAAGAATATATTATAGTACTTTTTAAGTTTATAGATTCCGTATTCGAGTATTTACGAATCGGTCTCTAGCATGTTATATTTTAGGATTCAAAATCGTATAAAACCGTTATATTAATAGACAATTTATTTGAGTTAAGAAAATAGATGTGTCTCGCCTTATGTTCTTATTTTCTTAAAACATTTTATTTTGCTTTTACCGCTTTCCTTGCAATCATTTATAGTTTATTGTTTTATACTGCAAGTATTTGTTGTTATTTACTTTTGGTTTTACAATCTTAACTCAAATAAACCATTTCTATTTTATAGTTTCAATCGGATTGAGAGTTTTTGACGTTTTATAAAAAGAATTTATAAACGTTTTTTTCTGTTTTAAATGATTATGGATTTGCGAATCTTTTTATAGTGATTTCGCAAATTATTTTCGAAATGATTCAAACAGTTTAAAAGGTGAAGATTTTCTGCCATTACTTTTAAAGCAAGTTTGCCAAATGTTTGAACCATTTTAGAACGTTTCAGTAAATGCTTTTAGAGTGAGTTTGCTAAACACAAATGTTTTGTTTTATTTTAGATAAATCATTATTTGAACTTGTGTGTTCAATCGTTTAAATACTAATACTAGTGTTTATTTGTGATCAGAAGATGGCTAACGAAATCAATAACCAGACACCATTGGTGGAGACTGCTGCTGCTCCAACGGTGATCTCGATTGGTGACACTATTGAAGAGAAGGTAAAAAAAGCGTTCTTTAACTCTGATATTTCTCCGGTGGCTATCTCTGTTGAAGTTAACAATGACATTCCATCGGCAATCACTCAGGCCCAGACCAACCTGAAGTTTGACAAGTGCCTGACGGAGAAGAGAAATGGTCTGCGAGTAATTCTCTTCCCTCTACCGTTACAGGGTTGCATAAACCCTATGCTTCAGCTAGCAAAGATCCTGTTCTCAAGAGGCTTCTCCATCACCATCATCCACACGCGCTTCAACGCGCCCAAATCTTCAGACCACCCTCTCTTCACTTTCTTACAGATCCCCGACGGTTTGTCCGAAACTCAGACGCAATCTCAGGATGTCCTGCTTCAGCTCACGCTTCTCAACAAGAATTGCGAAAACCCGTTACGAGAGTGTTTGGCTAAACTCACCAAACCTGATCCACATTCAGGAACAGAGGAAGCTAAGATTAGCTGTTTGATCGATGATTGTGGGTGGGTTTTCACACAGTCTGTTGCGGAAAGTTTTAATCTTCCGAGATTTGTCCTCTGTACATATAAGTTCACATTCTTTCTCGGACATTTGCTTGTTCCTCAGCTTCGCCGTGAAGGGTTTCTTCCATTTCCAGGTACGGCTTCGACTCACAATAGATCACTGTTCATATTTGAAACAATTAAAAGAGGTTTAAGACATCACAAAGCCAAATTCAATTGACGTGAAGATTTAAGCCAATAATTGAAAAGAAACCAAGGAAAACCCTAGAATTCTTGGAAAGGAGAATAACTGAGTAAAGTCACGTAATAAGTTCGTCCTTAAAATGACGATCTCACCCTCAGTCAATGATTCAAAAGAAAAAAAGAATATTACCCGCGTTTCTTGAACTTTTTTTTTTTTTTTTTAGAAACTTAGTTTCTTGAACTTTGGCACGGTTGTTTCAGATTCCGAAGCAGATGATGTAGTTCCTGTTTTTCAACCGCTGCGAAAGAAAGATCTTTCACGGTTTATGGGAAACAGCGATCAGGATGACCCGCTCGATTCTTACTTGCTCAGGATACTCGAAACGACGAAGCCAGCTTCAGGGCTCATAGTCATGTCCTGCGAAGAGCTTGACCGAGAGTCACTTGCAGAGTCCCACAAAGTCTTCACCTTTCCGATATATCCCATTGGCCCATCTCACATCCATGATGTTCCACCCTCGTCTAGCAGCTTGTTCGAACCGGACCAGAGCTGCATTCCATGGTTAGATAAGCACGAAACGGGATCAGTGATCTACGTGAGCTTAGGAAGCATTGTGACCATCAGCGAGTCTGAATTCTTGGAGATTGCTTATGGGCTAAGCCAAACCAACCTATCTTTCTTGTGGGTTGTCCGGTCTGGTTCGGTCCGCGGTAGAGATTGGATCGAATCGTTACCATTAGGGTTCTTGGAAAGTCTTAATGGAAAGGGAAAGATAGTGAAATGGGCCCCGCAGCTAGATGTTCTTGCGCATAGAGCCACGGGAGCATTTTTGACTCATAATGGATGGAACTCCACGCTAGAGAGTATATGCGAAGGGGTTCCTATGATAAGCTTGCCTTTCATTTGGGACCAATTTTTAAACGCCAGATTCATCAGCGATGTATGGAGGGTCGGGATTCACTTGGAAGGTCGCATAGAGAGAAGAGAAATCGAGAGAGCCGTGAGAAGACTAATGGTTGAACCGGAAGGAGAAGATATTCGAGAGAGAATTAACGCGTTGCGAGATGAAGTAAGAAGATCGGTTCAACGAGGAGGCTCTTCATCTCGATCTCTAGACGATCTGGTTGATCGTATTATATCACTCTAGCTTTGTAGTTTGAAGAAATTGTACCCTTCCTATGCATATTGTGATTCTTGCAAAACTTCTTAATAAAAATTTGCTCTGTTCCTACTTCCTACTAAGCTGCAACTTGAATATACAGGATAATATAGAACCAGATCAATATGTTTAAATTATAAAACCAGATCTACTAAAATAGATAAATTATACCGATATTAGTTTTGTTTTCGTCTTTCTTTCCGTGATAGGGAAAAGGCATCTGGTCTTTCTTTATTAGCACATCGAGAAGAGCAGAGTTTTGTCTCCACTCTCCACATTACAAAAATATATTTCTAATGTCAAATAGACGTGTTACCTCAAATGTGGCATTCGCTGAAATTATCAGGAGATTTGCATCTGGTTTGAAAACATAAAGAGAAAGCTTCAATGGAGAAGAGTAATGGCCGACGAGTGATTCTGTTTCCACTTCCATTACAAGGCTGCATTAACCCCATGATTCAGCTCGCCAAGATCTTACACTCAAGAGGTTTCTCCATTACTGTGATCCACACGCGCTTCAACGCGCCAAAAGCTTCAAGCCACCCTCTCTTCACCTTCTTGCAGATCCCAGACGGCTTGTCTGAAGCAGAGACAAGAACTCACAATGTCACACTTCTCCTGACGCTTCTCAACAGAAGCTGTGAGTCACCCTTTCGTGACTGTTTGACTAAACTGTTGCAATCTGCCGAGTCAGAAACCGAGGAAGAGAAACAGAGGATTAGCTGTTTGATCGATGATTCTGGATGGATCTTCACACAACCCCTCGCTCAGAGTTTGAATCTCCCGAGATTGGTCCTTAATACCTATAAAGTCTCCTTCTTTAACGGTCATTTTGTTCTTCCTCAACTCCGTCGTGAAAGATATCTTCCACTACAAGGTATGATTACTTCTCACTTTACCAAAACCAGTTTTATATGGCTAACAATATTTTCCTATAGAGGTTGACTTTCATGGTTCGATCTTTTCTACAAAACATCTAAAGTATTACATTTTTATTCGTCATATGAAAGCATTATCTATCAAAACTAAGATTTATTCACGTAAGAATTAACATCAATATGTTAGGTTCCTTCACATATTCTAAACAAGATGATCCAGTAGAGGAGTTTCCGCCGCTTCGAAAGAAAGATCTTTTACGGATCCTCGACGAAGAGACAGAGATTCTAGACTCGTACTCGGATATGATTTTGGAAAGGACAAAGGCGTCTTCAGGTCTTATTTTCGTGTCATCCTGTGAAGAGTTGGATCAAGACTCTCTCAGCCAAGTACGTCAAGATTTTCAAGTCCCGATTTTTGCGATAGGACCTTCTCATATCTACTTTCCAGGCTCGTCTAGTAGTTTGTTTACACCGGATGAGACTTGCATTCAATGGTTAGACAAACAAGAAGAAAAATCCGTGATTTACGTGAGTTTTGGGAGCGTCGTGACTATCAGTGAATCAGAGTTATTGGAGATTGCTTGGGGCCTAAGAAACAGCGACCAACCGTTCTTGTGGGTCGTACGGGTTGGTTCGGTCAATGGCAGGAAATGGATCGAGGCAATACCTGAAGAGCTCATTGAAAGGCTTAAGGAGAAGGGAAAGATAGTGAAATGGGCCCCGCAACAAGACGTTCTAAAGCATCGAGCCACTGGAGGATTTTTGACACACAATGGTTGGAACTCGACGGTTGAGAGTGTTTGTGAAAGCGTCCCCATGATTTGTTTGCCTTTTGTATGGGATCAATTGCTAAATGCAAGATTTGTTAGTGATATATGGATGGTTGGGATTCATCTAGAGGGTCGGATTGAGAGAAATGAGATCGAGAGAGTTGTAAGGAGATTATTGTTGGAACCTGAAGGTAAAGTAATCCGAGAGAGGATGATACTTTTTACTGAGAAAGTAGGAAGATCGGTTAAACAAAATGGTTCGGCATATCGATCTTTAGAACATTTGGTTGATCATATATCATCTTTTTAGCTATGTATGCGTATTTTGATTTCTTTGTCATTTTAGGTTTTCAACTTATAAATTGTTAGTGTTTTGAAGTATTTCCACCTCTGTGTTTGGCATTGTTGTAATAAAATTAGCTAAGCCATAAAAACAAGGCTAGCATGTCCCGTTTTTGTCGTGTTTTTTTGTTTTCTAGCCATTTTGTATATTTCCCTTGTTTATTTGAATATTTATGTGTCCCTTTTTGGTACGTTTTGAGTAACTTCACGTCTGGTTGAAGGAAAATACACCACTTATATGCAAACAACTATGATGGTTTAAAATCATGTAAAATATCATACCGGATGGAAGCCTTCACGCCATCGGATTAAACAGAAATGTATCTTTTTTTTCTCATCGCATTTAGGTTTTTAACTTTTATTTGCATTACTTAGTTTTTAGCCATATGGTTACAGTCATTGTAAAACAGGATATTTTTTTTTTGAATTAATTTAACATTTTTTTCAAAAGAAAATGTTCATTATAAAATTGGATCACTAGTTCTTGACTTCTTTGCCTTTTGCTACCAACTAAGGGGTATAATGGAATAGGTAGGTAGAGTTTTGTCTCCACTCTTCGCGTAATATAACTATATTATTTTCTTATGTTATATAGATATCTTATCTCCTTCGACCAAAAACAATAATAGCATTCACTGAACTCTCATGAGATTTAGATTTGCAACAAGAGAAAAAAAGGGGAAAGCTTCAATGGATAACAGTAATGGCCGACGAGTGGTTCTGTTTCCACTTCCAATACAAGGCTGCATCAACCCCATGATTCAGCTTGCAAAGATCCTCCACTCAAAAGGTTTCTCCATCACTGTAATCCACACGCGCTTCAACGCGCCAAAAGCTTCAAGCCATCCTCTCTTCACCTTCATACAGATCCCAGACGGCTTATCTGAAACAGATATACGAACTGATGATAACACTTTTCTCTTCACTCTTCTCAACCGACGATGTGAAGCTCCATTTCGTGACTGTTTGACTAAGCTGTTGCAATCTTCAGATTCAGAAACCGAGGAAAAGAAACAGAGGATTAGCTGTTTGGTCCATGACTCTGGATGGACCTTCACACAATCCGTAGCCAAGAGTTTGAAACTACCGAGATTGGTTCTCAATGTGTACACAATCTCCTTCTTTCACAGACATTTTGCTCTTCCTAAGCTCCGCCGTGAAGTGTCTCTTCTGTCGCAAGGTATTGTTATTTCTCGCTTTACGATTTACTCTCTAATATGAATATTTTCTATGTTCTTAGAAAAATAAAAGCTTGATTTTCTAAAACAAGGATGACATTTTTGTAGTTCTATAATTGCAGAAGAGATCCCGTGTAGTTTTTTTTTTTTTGGGGGTTAATAAGAGAGGGAGTTTGGTGCGCTTGAGATCTTAGGGTACATCTTCGGTACAGATCAAGCAACT
Organism: Sisymbrium altissimum; assembly: GCA_900406495.1. NCBI lineage: Eukaryota > Viridiplantae > Streptophyta > Magnoliopsida > Brassicales > Brassicaceae > Sisymbrium > Sisymbrium altissimum. Next base: position 20,814 of record OVBI01000356.1, read on the forward strand.
CTATTTATTTATTTTTCCCTTCTCTATCCCCATTCTTTTACAGATTCAGAACAAGATGATGTAGTTGAGGAGTTCCCACCACTTCGAAAGAAGGATCTTTTACGGCTTGTTAATGAGAAAAGGGAGTTTTTAGAACCTTACTTGAATATGATTTTGGAAACGACAAAGTCGTCTTCAGGCCTTATATTCATGTCCTGTGAAGAGTTGGAGCAAGACTCATTATGTAAGGCACGTGAAGATTTAAAAGTTCCAATCTTTGCGATAGGTCCATCTCATAGCAACTTTCCGGCCTCGTCTAGTAGCTTGTTCACACAGGACGAGACTTGCATTCCATGGTTAGATAAACAAGAAGACAAATCCGTAATTTACGTGAGTTTCGGTAGCCTCGCTACCATGAGCGGATCAGAGTTAATTGAGATTGCTTGGGGTCTAAGAAACAGTGGCCAACCCTTCTTGTTGGTTGTACGGGTTGGTTCGGTCAAAGGCACCCAATGGATTGAGGCGATCCCTGAAGAACTCTTGGAAAAGTTTAACGAGAAGGGAAAGATAGTGAAATGGGCCCCACAACAAGAGGTTTTGAAGCATCGAGCCATCGGAGGATTCTTGACACACAATGGTATGAACTCCGTGGTTGAGAGTGTTTGTGAAGGCGTCCCTATGATCTGTTTGCCTTGTCTATGGGACCAATTCCTATATGCAAGACTTGTTAGTGACGTGTGGAGGGTCGGGCTGCATCTAGAACATCGGATTGAGAGAAATGAGATTGAGAGTGCGGTAAGGACTTTACTGTTTGAAAATGAAGGAGAAGAAATCCGAGAGAGGATGAAAATTCTCAGGGAGAATGTTGGAAGATCGGTTAAAGAAAACGGTTCGGCTTATCGATCTTTAGAAAATTTGATTGATCATATATCATCTTTCTAGTTATATGTTTGTTGTGTCCTTGTGTTTTCAATTATATATCTTATTGTTAAGTAGTTTGTGTATTCAGGAAACTCTCATCCTTTGTGTTTGGCACTGTTGGAACTTTGAGCTTACATTTATGTTTATTAATTAAATATCTTCGCATAAAAACCGAATCCCAACGAAAACCAAAATTATACCAAATTGATCTAAATTTTTAATTCTGAGTACTAGTGTTCATTAAGAAACAAAAGTAAAATTAAATATATATAAAAATAATTAACTTTAATTTTGATTGATGGCATTGAGAAAATAACCAAAAAATTCCAGATCGAAACTGATTAAAATTGGGATTCAACACCAAACTTGTGCGAATATTTTATGCGGCAGCATTTTTTTTACGATATCCTGCCAGGCTGCAACCTGCTCACTTACGAGTACAACCGACAGGCCAATATATCAATAATAAAACCAAATGACCACTAGTCTTTCTCTATTATCACATCGAGAGTTTTGTCTCCAGTCTCTACGTAACAAAAAAAATTATTACTTGATTGGTTACAAAAACAAAACAAGAAAATTGAAATTAATATCTTAGGTTAAATAAATATCCAACCTCAAGTGCAGAGCATTTACAGAAATACCGGGAGAGTTTTGTTTTGCATTTAGATTGAAAAAAAAACAGGAGAAAGCTTTGATGGAGAAGAGTAATGGCCTACGAGTGATTCTGTTTCCACTTCCGTTACAAGGCTGCATCAACCCTATGATTCAGCTTGCAAAGATGCTCCACTCAGGAGGTTTCTCCATCACTGTGATCCACACGCGCTTTAACGCTCCAAGAGCTTCAAGCCACCCTCTGTTCAAATTCTTACAAATTCCAGATGGCTTGTCTGAAACAGAGACAAGAACTCACGATGTCAATCTGATGCTCAGTCTTCTCAACGAAAGATGCGAGTCTCCGTTCCGTGACTGTTTGACTAAGCTGTTGCAATCTGCAGATCCTGAAACAGAGAAAGAAAAACAGAGGATTAGCTGTTTGATCGATGATTCTGGATGGATCTTCACACAATCTCTAGCCAAGAGTTTGAATCTTCCGAGATTAGCCCTTAACGCGACTAAAGTTTCCTTCTTTCGGGGTCATTTTGCTCTTCCTCAACTCCGTCGTCAAAGATATCTTCCGTTACAAGGTATTGTCGTATATGGTTAACAATATCAGTATTCCTATATTGTTGACTTTCATGGTCCGATGATTTATTAGAAGTAACTAATAACAACAGCTTTGTTAAGTATTCATTCGAAATCATTGTCCTTTGCTTGTTTGAGTTTGTTTACTTTGTAGCGTATGTTTTATCAAAAGAACCCATACTGAGGACTGTTTTCTATCGAGCCACTTTTTACTGTTAGAAAACATTATCGATCAAAAGTAGTACTAATTCATGTATGAGTTTACGCCAATATTTTTTGGTTCTATCTCTTAGTACAAGTGTCTTCCTAAGCTACACGTGGTTACCTCACCACTATCTTCACCGCCAAGCTCCACCTGCTCAAGATTATGTTTGTAATTTCTTTTATTAGATTCAGAACAAGAGGATCCAGTTCCAGACTTTCCGCCGCTTCGAAAGAAAGATGTCTACCGGCTTCTTGACGAAGAATCTGAGGTACTAGATACGTACTTGAATCGGATTTACGACACAACAAAGTCATCTTCAGGTCTCATATTCATGTCCTGTGAAGAGTTGGACCAAGACTCACTGACTCAGACACGTCAAGATTTTCAAGTCCCAATCTTTGCGATAGGACCTTCTCATACCCGCTTTCCGGCTGCGTCTAGTAGCTTACTAACACCAGACGAGACTTGCATTACATGGTTAGACAAACAAGAAGATAAATCTGTGATTTACGTGAGTTTCGGGAGCCTCGTGACCATCAGTGAAACAGAGTTATTGGAGATTGCTTGGGGTCTAAGAAACAGTGACCAACCGTTCTTGTGGGTCGTACGGGTTGGTTCGGTCAATGGCACAATATGGATCGAAGCAATCCCGGAAGAACTCATGGAAAAGCTTAGTGAGAAGGGAAAGATTGTGAAATGGGCCCCGCAACAAGAAGTTCTAAAGCATCGAGCCATTGGAGGATACTTGACACATAGTGGTTGGAACTCGACCGTTGAGAGTGTTTGTGAAGGCGTCCCAATGATCTGTTTGCCTTTTATATGGGACCAATTTCTAAATGCAAGATTCGTCAGTGAGATATGGAGGGTCGGGCTGCATCTAGAGAATTGGATTGAGAGAAATGCGATCGAAAGAACGATAAGGAAATTATTGTGGGAAACTGAAGGAGAAGCAATCCGTGAGAGGATTGAACTTCTAAAGGAAAAAGTAGGAAGATCAGTTAGGGAAAACGGCTCCGCATATCTATCTTTAAAAATGTTGATTGATCATATATCATCTTTCTAGTAATAATTATGTGTCTGCTCCTTATTTGCTGTTGTTGTATATAACATGATAATCTATTAAACAAATATAACATGTTATTTATTTGTACATGATCCTGTCACACCACCAAGGTTTAATTTCCCTGCATTTTTATATATGAAATTTTATTTGACTTATATGAGGGGGCCCAAGATTTACAAGGCATATGGGCTTACTCCATATAATATAAAATTGGAGTTTTGAGACTTTGGGGTCCTTAGTAAAAAAAAAAATCTCGTGGTATGTATGCGTAAATTCTTTGGTAAACACTAAAATATCCAGGAATCATGGACCTTCAGCCATTTGTCCTATTTACTTGGGTCGGATCTATATGCAACTACCTAGTTTTTTTTTTTTTGAACTTTAACTATCTAGTTGTTAAGCTCCAATAATTTAATCATCATGCAGATGATTAAGTGAACCTGAAGTCCTGAACCAATTCCTCCTGCAAGATAGCCATAAAATACGACTTGTGCATCTATTCCAACGTTTGCAGAATAAAATGACCAAACTGAGTCTCAAACAACTGCCTTAAATTCGAGCAGCAAGATACCTACAAACACTTTCTCTGTTGGTTTGGTTAGTGTTAGTAATCAGAATTCATTTTCGGTGAAGACTTTGTAAGATGTGGATCAAATATCTACATCATTTCAGAAGATCTTGTGAGAAAGGCTTGTTAAAAAATCCAATAACAATTCTTCAGAGGTTGGAATGATAAATAATTAAAAGCCACGGAAAACGCTGTTTTGTTTGAATGTTAAGTGTTCTTAAGAAAAGCTTCCAAACAGCAAGTATTTTAATGATTTATATGTGTACGGACGTAGTCAAAGACGATGAATCGATACCGTCTTCTATTTCTTATATACAAAATCCCAAAAATCTATGGTACGAAAGTCTAAGATTAACGCAATTATTTAGGATAAATTGGATCGCTTCCGTGGAACTTTCACTGATATTGAAAACAATGTAGACAGTAAATCCAAATTGAAATCAACGTCTGCTTCAAATGAGAGACGGTGGGAGAATTCAAAAACCTTTTTAAAAAAAAATTGTTTCTATCTTTTTACAATGGGAAGGATTGGAAATTTAGAACGATGGGGAGAGAAGCAAAATCAGAGTTCGCTACTTCGCTTTAATAGTTGCACAAGGGAAACAAGGTCACGTGTGTTGTCCACGTCCACGTCCACATCCAAAACCCATTTTACAAATGCCTCCCTTTTGAGACACCTTCATTTATTTCTAAAATTAAATTGTATACCTAATCTTTGTTATCTAACTAATTTTAAAACTGTAGGAAGTAGGATTATTCATCACTACTGATTTCTTATAAATTAAAGGTAAGTAGTTACCAGTCTAGTTTACTAAATCAAACCAATCAGTGTATCGAAAGGTCCAAACTAATGAAAAACCTAACGGAGAATAGACCATTGTAATAATCCCCTTTGAATTCGTCCAAAAACTTCTGTAATTATTTCAAATTAGCCACGATTCTTTACGGGTTAGGCATAAGAAAGTAGAAAATTAGCATGTAGGTTACATTATTAGATTAATCAACGGGCAATTAAAATTTGTACGTACTTAACTAATTAATAGCATGATGACAACATTTTTTTTATCGAAAACATGATGACAACAATGACAAGTAAAACGTGTACGTCAGCAACTTAAATACCACAAAACGAACAAAACTTTTTATGCCCTAATTTCTTAGGATGACAAGTTAAACGTACTTTTCTAGTATACAATTTGATTAAGGGTATTTTTTTCGATATATCTTGCAGGCAGATCTAAATCATGGGGCTTTAACAATGGCAAGACAATAATATATAATAGCTAGCTTAGGAAAATAGGTTATATGATACATGATATAATAGTCATTAATTTTCTAAATCTTTGCATTAGGAATTGTTTCTTAAATTTATCATCCAACGATTAGATTGTTTAGTTATGAAAAATGTGTGGTTTTATATTACTTACCACAAGATATGGTGAACATGTCACATATGTTTCGTTATTATAACTTATTGTTTGACGTAAGTAGCTTGCCCTCTTTGATTATTTTTCCATTAAGTACACATCTTAATTTGACCATTCCAGGGAAAAAAGCTGATGATCCTAGTTTATCTGCTATAAATAGACGCCTAGGGTAGATCAAATAAAGCAAGTGATCACAACAGAAAGTGAACTTAACTTGAGAACTATGGAGCAAATGGTCTTCAACTCATACCCTTTCCTTTTAACTCTTTTCGCATTGTTCCCAATGCTCTTCTTCGCAATTGTCAAAAATAATATCAAATCAAAAAAGTTAAACCTTCCTCCATCCCCCTCAAAGCTTCCGCTCATTGGGAACCTTCATCAGATAGGTAACTTACCCCACAAGTCACTCCACGACCTCTCACTCAAGCATGGACCATTCATGTTCGTAAACCTTGGAACCAGTCGATACCTCGTTGTTTCGTCCGCTGATGCTCTCGAAGAGATCACCAAGAATCACGACATTACGATCTCGAATCGACCCGCCAACACGAGCCTTAATCCTCTAATGGGTAATGGTCAAGACTTGGTGTACCATTCTTATGGAGATCACTGGAAGCAATTAAGAAGGATCAGTGCAATTCATCTGATGAGTAAGAACGCCGTTAACCGGTTTCAGACCTTGAGAGATGAAGAGATCTCGAGTATGTTGGAGACTATTCATCTTTCGAGCCTAAAAGGCGAAGAGATCGATATGTCGGATATGTTCAACACCGTGGTTAGCAATGTCCTTCATAGGTCGTACACGGGTAGCTACAAAAAGGAAGTGAATAAAGGTCTCGAGAGCGCTACGCGAATCTTTTTGAACTGGGATGTCAAGTTCAAGAAGCTCTTGGGATCTTTCTGCGTCGAGGATTTGTTTCCGAGCTTAGCGTTGATGGATAGATTTACGGGTTTCAAAACTCTTTTAAAGAGTACTTACTTGGAGTTGGATTGTATTATGGAGACTCTCATCAGGGGAAGAGAGAAGGAGAGCTTCGTGGATGTTCTTCTTCATCAACGAGACAACGATAAACTTGACTACGACGTCAAAGCAATCATGCAGGTTTGTGTATATATTATTTGCAGTCGATTCATAAATAACTACTTGGACTTTTATTATCAACTCGAAGTGAATTAATATCGAATCAAAAGTCAAAAGAAACATATAATATCATATTCCTAATAATTAATTATTTATGTCCTTAGATCGTCTCTTGCCTAAAGATTAATAATCCACTTGCTTCTTGTTCCAATTGCAGGGCATATTTGTTGCGGCTGTAGAATCTGTGGCATTGGAGCTAGAATGGTTACTGGCAGACCTCGTCAAGCATCCCGAAGTTATGAGGAAAGCACAAGAAGAGGTACACCGCATAGTTGGCACCAAATCTAAGATAAGCAATGATGAAATAGAAAAAATGCATTATTTGAAATGTGTAATTAAGGAGACTTTGAGGCTGCACCCTGCAGGAACAGTTCCGCGAGAGACATCATCGAAACGGATAAAAGTAGGTGGCTACGATATCCCTCCAAAGACTAAATTATTGGTGAATCTGTTTGCTATCCAACGTGACCCTACAAAATGGGAAAATCCAGACGATTTTATCCCTGAGAGATTCGTAGACAAGAACATTGAGTTCATGGGAAGCAAAGGATACGCTCCATTTGGATTTGGTCGTAGGAACTGCCCTGGTATGGCCTATGGTAACGCTTTGCTCGAGGAGATTATCGTGAATCTCCTTCACCGGTTTGACTGGAAGATGCCTGATGGTTCTAAACCGGAAGAGCTTAACATGGAAGAGGTATGTCAATTTGTTGTCGCAAAGAAGTACCCTCTCAGGCTGGTTCCTGTTCAAAGGTTTACGAGCAAAGCTTAGGGTTTCATAAGGTGTCGCAGGAAGTATTATATGAGGCTAAGACTTTGGTTTGCTAATAAGTGAAACAATGATTTATTTCTGTTTTCAATAAGTAATACGGCAAGAATAAGGCCGTGTCGTGTTGTAAACATGCAGGATGATGCTACCCAACATAGTTTGATCCTTTTTTTGTTGCCAACAGTTAATTTGATCCTTATTTATCATTCAAAAAAAAAAAAACATGGTTTGATCAGTTTTACGATTATCGGATTATATCATATACTGTCTACTATGGGCTATAGCATATCTTTATATGTCTACTATAGAGTACAGGCCCACAATACCCAGTACAGCCCCACACTTAATTAAAGGCATTGATTTTCAGCCCAAGCAACGATGCCCAGTACATATATATTTAATTATTTATATATATGATGTTTATTCAAAGGCATTGATTTTCAGCCGTGAGCAGAATCAGAAAGCACGAAAAAAATGGTGAATGATTTGACCGGTTGTTTAAGTGATGAATTGTTTAATTAGTGATTATCTCTAAATCAATTGATATATACATTTCCAAAATGTATTCAGTCAATAACTCAAACGATTTATCTACTGACTAATAACACCAATTCACCTATAAAGCTAATTAAAACGTAGTTAAAGAAAAACGATTAGCGACTCAGAAGTTCTTAGAATAAAAGGTCAACTGTGACTAAATAGAAATTAGAATCGCATACGATCTATCTTGTTCAACTCTTTTACTCCTATCCATTACTTTAAGACCTCGATCGTACATGTTCACAATTGCCTGCTGACGACCGGAGACAAAATCCAAGTTTGGAGATTGAACAACAGAAAACGCATTTCCCTTTTTACGAAAATGCTATATCTTTTAAATCATTATAACAAATTCTTGGAGTGAGTTAGATTGATCGATTTTATATCTGAACAAATTCAGTTCGGGTCTCTTGGCTACAGATTAGAAACAAAACGTAATACATATCCAAAAAGTTATAGCCAAAAAGTTAGAAAAAAAATTTGGTAAAATTAGAGATATTGGAAAAAAAAACCCACAAACCCAATATATTTGGTATAATTTTTCTTATTGGTGCAAGACTAACACGATTATTTTCTAAGTAACGTGTTTCGTCAATTGCGTTAAAAAAAACTTGTTTGGTCATTTGAGTCTGATCAGAATTATACAACTATTTTTGGAATCAACGACTTAGAAAAAAACAAGAGAAAAATCTAGATAAAACATTATATTACGGTTGAATCGGTTGCTTTTTCATAACTATAATTCAAATTTGTAGAATCTTTTATTAACCACATAAGTATGCAATTGAATGAATATTTGCATACAAAATTGAAAACTTATATGACAACCTATACGTTGTGTAAATCAGTAAATGAGTAGCATTTCCATATCTGTTCGCCTGTCTGATTTTTAATAAAACTAATGCGAGTTATCGTATATTATGGATAGAACAGGTTTTTCGAATATTATGAAGATTGCAACTTATAAACATGGCCACAGGACTATGACTTACGTGTAATAGAAATAAAAAGCAATTGTCAGAAGTCCCAATTACTACATTTCAAAAATAGTATGTATACGTGACTAGGAAAAATTGATAATAATTAACCCAAGTTGGATTCTTTACAGTTGTTATTTTTTTTTTAATTCATGATTTTTAGAAAAGGGAAATCTAGATTCTAAATCTAAAAGGAACTGAGTTATAAGTTTTATGAGTTGATAAATAACTTATTTTGAATTATGTTTCTCAAATACAAAGAAATAAAATAATTTCAGTTAGTTTTCTTTTAATTATACTTTTGTTTTTTTAATGTTTTATATTTGAAACCATATTATATTTCTTTTTTAAAAAAGTTTTAAAAGGTTTACAATGTTGAAACTAGTCTTAACCTTTTATGAACCACACGGCACTACATGGCCAGCATGCATAATGATTAATGAACGCTAGCTAAATCATCTTTCCTCAAATATCGGATTTTCCAATAGTCTCCTATTCCTATATATATATAAAGTGAAGGTCATGAAAATGAAACTAAAAAGGTAGTAATAGCAAAACATAAACAATGTACGTAGTTGTTAGTATAACTAACAGTGATTCAGATGTTTCAAACAAGAAAATAAAAATACACTTTCAGATTAGTTTCGGCGAGTAGATCTAAATCATGGATTCCAATTTGGCTTAAAGGTAGATATAAAGTATTATAAAGCATAAATCCTACTTTTTCAAAAGTATGCGTCAACGCGCGTTTGAGATTTTGGACACACGACTCTCTGAAATCTGACCAACGAGCTTTGTGTGTGTGTTTTTTTGACTGGCCAACTGTAAACCCCAATTTTAATGATGGGTACTGTAGAACCCAATTGTGTACCATGAGGAAGATGGGAATCGAACTCTTTTGATGACCAATAACATAGAAGTGGAGGACCACTAGCGAATGGCCCAACGCAGCTTCGTCTGGTACTTTTATATAAAAAGAGAAATTTTACAATAAAAATTAAATTATAAACTTTTCGCACTAAAAAATCTGATTTCATCAGTAAAGAATTTAGAATCTAACTGGTTATAAAACAAAAGCTTCTCTTTGTAAGTTTAAATTTTTTAGTTAAGAAGATTATTGATTTGAAAACTTGAGGATTGAAATCATGTACTTCGCTGGCCACGCTGTGAAAATCTTTGGCAAGCCACTGTGCATGACCTGGACCCCCCCATTGACAAAGACTTTACAAACTTTTCTCGTATTATTATTAGTTCTTTTCTTTTCACACCATTTTTTTTTGGGCAAATTTATTTATTTATAAAAGGATAAAAAATTGAAGATACAGTTATATAAAAAAATATATAGAAGGAAATAACCATTTCAAAGTTGAAGAGAAGCAAATATGATCAATAAGCCCTGCTTAGTGTTTGATTCCTATGTGTGGGCTATAGTTTCTTTTTTTTTGGAGTTAATTTTTAGGTAAATTTTGTTTTTTTTGGCTTTTATATTCAAATATAATTAATGAAAACTTTTTATGACCAAAATAAAATAAAATTTGAAAGACCCCATTAACACTTTAAAAAAAATTAAAAGATGTTATTAACTCTATGCGCATAAAAAAATGATATTTACATCACATAATTTTAAATTCTATCAATACTATATTTTATTAAAATGGGTAAAAATATAAATAATATATTGATTAGTACGTAAGGTGAATGGTCATATAATATACAATTCAAAAATAGAACTATTTTATAATTAATTATGTTATCTGAAATAGAACAAGATTGGTTTCTTTATGATCGTGTCTATAAAATTTTCATTTTATTATAATATTACATATTCACTTTTTTTAAAAATATGAGTACTTTCATATATATTTATTGTTTGTTTTCAAAAATTTAAAACAAGTCATATACAAAAAGTCTTTGTTCTTTTAAATTATAACTTTTAAAAAAAAACTAATAACAAAAAGAGAAAGAGATAGAAAGAAAGAAAGAAAAAGTTTTAAAGTGATTAGAAAAATATAAAATACTATTTCATTTTTTATTTATGCGTCTGAAATAATAAAAATAATATTGCATATATTTTATAAATATGTGATTTTACTTTTTAATCACTTTAATTACACGTAGTTCTTTAATTATTACCCCTAAAGTCTCTTTATTTTAGCTCACTTTTTTTCTCCTTGTAATTCCATGGTTGGTAAACAGCTTGCATGTTTTGGCCTTTGGGTTATCTGGATTTTCCATTTATATAAATAAAGAGCATGTAGAAACCTTTACAAAAGACCAGTCAAATGGTTTTCTATTAATCTATTTTATTTTATATGAACAGAATTCACCATTTTATCATTTTGTTTTTTCAGATACCACCATTACCATATACCACCACATTTATTGTCTTCTACCAATCTCTGTAATGATAATATTGGTGCGATTGTAGCGAGTTTATCTGATACATGGACATCAGCTATCGACCTATCGCCATCTGTCCTAGTAAGTAGGAGACTTTGACGGTACTTAGATTTTAAGGGAATACAAGTCATTTTTTTATTCGGAAGAAAAGTCATTCGAAGCCTCAACTTTTGTCAACCGGAAATTGGAGGAAAAAAACCATGAAAAAGGGTTAACCAACCAAATCCTAGACTTTCAATTGACCTTGACCAAATTTAACTTTAACATGACATTATTTTTTAACGCCATCAATTCTCCGTGAAATTAACACAATGGATATATTCTTAAGTGAAAAAATGGAGTACTTGTTTGCTTTTAGCATACTTTAACACAACTTCTTTTATGCTTTTCATTTTGACATCAGCTTTTAAATTCAGTAATAGTGAGAAGTATAATATGTTAAGATAAAAAAAAATAATTGACTGCCAGATCAGTTTGAAAGATTGGTCGTTTCACCAAACGAAATTACTCCCTCTCTGCGCTCTGCAATGTGTAACTTTTGGTCTACAGTATATGTATAACACAATTTATTCATGGTCTTAGGTTTTACCGTTTTAGTTTTGTATAGCGATGAGATATCTATTAAGGAGCTCGTGATATTTTTTTATGCTTCTTTCAAGTATTAACCAACCTTTTCTATGCTTTTCCTTTAAAACTCATTTTTATATGAAGAAATGGTGAGAAATATAATATGATAAGATTATAAAATAAAAAGAAAAAGAAAGACTGGCAGTATCAGAAAGTTTGAACTTTTCAACAAACAAGATTGCCCTCTCTGCGCTGTACAACGTAGTACTTTAATTGAATAAACAATGTTCTTGTATCGTGGTTTTTGTTTTGTATATTGAAGATATATATGTTAGGGAGCTTGCTCATTTTGACTGGAAAATATCTACACAAAAAAACTAATAGCCCGCCTCTTACCTGCTATAAATAGAAGGCTTGGATCAAAGCAAGTGATCACGAAACTTAAAAAGAGAAATAATCATGGAGCAAATCATCTCTAACTTAAACCCTTTCCTTCTAAGTCTTTTCGCGTTGTTCCCACTTTTCATCTTCGCACTTATCAAGAAAAATATCAAATCAAGAAAGCTAAACCTTCCTCCATCCCCCCCAAAGCTTCCGTTCATCGGAAACCTCCATCAAATCGGTAACTTACCCCACAAGTCACTCCACGACCTCTCCCTCAAGTATGGACCTTTCATGTTCGTAAACTTTGGAGCAACTCGATACCTCGTGGTATCATCCGCTGATGCTCTTGAAGAGATCAGCAAGAATCATGATATCGATTTCTCAAACCGACCCGCAATCGCTAGCCTTCATCCTCTAAAGGGGAATGGCCAAGACATGGTCTATCATCCTTATGGAGATCATTGGAAGCAGTTAAGAAAGGTCGGCGCTCTTCATCTCTTGAACAAAAACGCCATCAACCGGTTTCAGACGTTGAGAAATGAAGAGATTTCGAGTATGTTAAAGACCGTTAATGTTTCAAACGTAAAAGGCGAAGATATCGATATTACGGATATATTCAACACCGTGGTGAGCAATGTCTTTCATAGGTCGTACACGGGTAGCTACCAAAGGGAAGAGAACACTACGAAGAAGTTTTTGGATTGGGATGTCAAGTTCAAGAAGCTCATGGGATCTTTCTGTGTTGCGGATTTGTTCTCCAGCCTTGCTTGGGTCGACAGAGTTACGGGATTTACAACTCTTTTGAATAGCACCTACTCGGAGTTGGATGGTATTATGGAGAAATTCATCAATGAAAGAGAGAAGGAGAGCTACGTGGACGTTCTTGTTCGTCTACGAGACAACGATAAATTTGACTACGATGTCAAAGCTATCATGAAGGTTTGTGTAACATGCAATTGAGTTGATTCGTTACTACATAAATTTCTAGATACTTTCATGCATATATAGAGGTCCCCTACTGAATTGTTCTTGATTCAATTGTAGGGCACGTTTGTCGCGGCTGTAGAATCCGTAGCACTGGAGCTCGAGTGGCTATTTTCGGAACTCATCAAGCATCCTGACGTTTTAAAGAAAGCGCAAGAAGAAGTAAAACGCATCGTTGGGACCAAATCGGAGATAACCACTAATGAAATAGATCAAATGCACTATTTGAGATGTATCATTAAGGAGACGTTGAGGCTTCACCCTCCAGGGATAGTTCCACGACAGACATCGTCGAAGTGGATAAAAGTAGGTGGCTACGATATCCCTCCCAATACCAAAGTATTGGTGAATCTCTTTGCAGTCCAACGTGATCCTAAGGATTGGGAGAAACCAGATGAGTTTATCCCTGAGAGATTCATAGAAAAGAACATTGATTTCATGGGAAACCAGGGGTACGCTCCGTTTGGGTTTGGCCGTAGGAACTGCCCCGGTATGGCTTATGGTATCGCGTTGCTCGAGGAGGTTATAGCTAATCTCTTGTATCGGTTTGATTGGAAGATGCATGATGGTTCTAAACCGGAAGAGCTTAATATGGAAGAGATATCTCAATTTGTTGTCACCAGAAAATTTCCTCTGCGGCTTATACCAATTCTCAGGGTTTAGGGGGCAACGAATAGGGTTTGACTCGGTCACTTGTGTTGGTAGACGTGAAATAATTATGGGCGTAAGCTACAAGTTGTTTTTATATGATATCGTTGAATAAGATAAATTAATAGTAATGATAAGGGACTTTCATAATGTTGGACTCTGAGATGAATAAATCCAAGAATACTGTATTGGAGATGAATGTTATGTTTTAAGGGAAATAAAGAGAAATATAAGAAAACAATATCTAACTATTGTTAAATACTTTTCATAAGGGATTCTCATCCATGAATTTCGAGACAGATTGTCTACAACTAGTTGAAGAAGTAGAGAATTGGTCAATTTTGGCTTCTAAATAGGAAGAGTACTTTAGTGTACAAAACCTCACATAACTCCAAAATTTGAAACTTCTTTCTACCATTATTTCATTCGTTGCCCAGATCATATGACTTGTATCTACTATGCTATGTGTTGGTCTTATTCAAACTAGAGATTCTAATAATGTTCTATGGCATGGGCTTGTTTTTTCAGTCCATATGAAAATGGTCCGGTGTGTAGACATGTTAACTTACATGTATAGTTTCGATGTTAAACGGGGTACGATTTTTTAGCAGAAATGTGTCATATAGATTAATAGAAACTTAATTTATCCAAGTCATTGACACATCACTTAAATCCTATTTTGTTGCAATTTAGTTTCCTGTTTTCTTGCTAATGAGATCTTGCGACACACAAACCCTTCCTTAAATCATTAATTAGTATTTATATATACATAAAACCTGTTAATTTAGGATTTAATATTAGTTACCATAAATTAGTTACACCATTTCTTTTAAGTTCACCCACTCATACGATCATGCGTTCTCTTCCGCCGTCACCATCCCCCGCATATACCGAAAATAATACGCATCATCATTATCATCCACATGAAGACTTCACTCTTTTGATCATCCTCTTCGTTTTGTATGGCGTTGTTGCCATACGGTATGCAACCATTAAAGATGGTTCTCGTGGACCTAATCTTAGATTCCGGAGACCGCAACCGCCTCCGTCACTGCCACCACCGCAGACGCCAATAATGCGTCCCCCGCAGATTGAGGCGATCATCATGATTAAAGACGTAGTTGTGGATGTAGAATTGTGTTGTCCAATATGTCTTGAGGATTTGACTAATGTTAATGATGATGCTATTGCTGCTGCGGATGATGATGACAGCAGAGTCGTGGTTTGTTTATTAAAGTGCAATCATAATTTCCACATGAGTTGCATTTTTTCTTGGCTTAGACAAAGCCAGGATTGTCCCATTTGTCGTAGTCCTGTTTATTGTGGAGAAGTCACATTGATGAATAATAATAGTGTAGGAGATGAAGCGTTATGAACTCTATTGTATATGTTTTTTGCCCTTGTCTTCTTTATTATCTAAACTAGTTTTTTTTCTTTCCAAATTACATTCCATAAATCATCATTATATTCGCTTCGTGCTTGTTATTTCATCTATGGCTTTGATTGAGAGAACGACGGAACAGTAGAATAGTAGCCGAATAGTCTGAATAAGCTGAAATTAATTTTGTTTCTAATAACCTGTTGTAGTCTGAATATATTTGGTTCGTTATATATACTGAAATAGTGGGGGGGTATTTAGCGTATATTTAAAACCAACCCCAGAACTAGTCAAATTTACGACTCTTCCCCTTTGTCAAATTTACGCTACAGCGTTTCCCATTGCTGCCGAAAAGTAAGAAGTAAAAAAAATTCAAACCAGATAGTTTGAAACGAATACAAACAGTCAGGCTTGATTAATGAAGTTTAGGAGATTTTAAGAAGCCATTTGTCTAAGTTTCGTATAAATTACAATGAAGTTTCTGTAGAGAGATCATCATCATCATCATCTCCCGATTTATATGACACATTCTGCTAAAAATAAACGTAAGCTCTCTTTGCTTGTCTTCTCCTTTGATTTTTATCTACCAACAAATTTTTTTTCTTCTATTTACTGGTAAAATTTGCGTCTAGATAGGATTGCCAAGCCTGAGCTTGATGGATTGATGGTTTCGTTCTAAATCCTCATTAGACTTCTTCATATATTCAGCAAAAGTAAAAAAATAAAAGGAAAAATGCCAACCTGGGCCAATTTCTCTGTTATGTCTTTTAATTGTGAAAAAAAATCCCAAGTTTTGATTTTGGGAATGAAAATATCACAGAACTAACGTGATTTGACAGACTATGACTTTATGAGAAACCGATTTGTACAACAAGGAATTATAGTTGCTTAGAAACAGAAAAATATGATAAATGTCAACCTATACTGAGTTCACTGATGATCCATGTAATATGTATATTTTGGCCATACGTATATGTATATGTAAAGAAGTATAGCTCTTCTGGGAGACAACACTCGTGGTTTCATTATAATCCAGAATGATTTGATGATGCCGAGAAATATTCTTTCTGGTTCTTGATGTTCTCCAAGTTTATCTGCACAAATCCATTGAAACAGTACATGAACACAGGCAATTACACAAAGCCAAAATCAACAGTTTTCATGTTTCTTAGATTACCAGGAGAAGATCTTCGTCTGTACCAAACGATTTCCGGGCATTCTCCAGGCATTTTGACGAGATCCTCTCGTGCATCCTGCAAGAAATATCTCTGTGAATTCTTCACAATAGTATCGAGTAAATGGCAATTGGCACGCTCCCAGTTAATGCATAGTGTTCTTTCTCGCATTTGAAGTTTATATGATTTTTCTCAACGGATCTTCCAAAATAGTAATAAAAACTCCCGTATGACTAAATGCAATATCTATTTTTTCGTATAATGGAAACATCAGAAATACCAACACCATTGACCAATAGTATTTAACTTTCCTATAACAATTTTAATAGATGAACTTGGCAGCCAGATGCAACATCTGAGGGTACATGATCGAAGGGCACCTATCTGTAAGATTCGAGGAAGTGAGAGATAATCAAAAATTACTTGGAACTGGCGGGATCTCTGATCTCGAACTCATTCCTAACAGCATCGTAGCCACATATCACAATATAGTGACCTATTGGAAATACATGAAGGAAACAAACAGATGTTAGAAATTTAGAAAATGTAGTCTTTAACCGAGAAATGGGAAAATCCAAATGAGTGTCCCCAATCCCCACAGAAGAAGACGGTCAATAGGTGAAGCTTAATAACATCTTTGCTTTTTGAGCATCTAGTTTCTAGCTCGACTTAATCAATACTGTGATTGCTTTGCCTGGTCATGATTTCATAAATCTTAGGAGTTCCAACTATAAGGCTACTTATTTGATTCTAAGGATTATCAATATAAGAAAATCAAGAAGATGATGAAACTGGGCTTCCTTTTTTGAAGAAATGAAACAGAGTCTTAGTAAGGCAGGGGGCATTTCTCACCGGTGTAGCTGGAGTTACTGTTGTGAAGACCAGCGACAATGACTTCCTCCAACCAAGACTTGCTGCAAAAAGAAGTGCAACAAATGAGCATGAACACTATGCAACTTCTTTATCATACTTTTAGGCTCTAGCACAAACATTTGAAACATGTAAGACACACACACACACACGCGAAAAAAACTTTGTCGAGGAACAATGATATTCTAGGAGAAGGGCACATGATATGCACTGAGCAAGTTGTATGAACATGAAAGACTAGATGGAATACAAGAGAGAAAAAAGAGAACCGACCTTAGCTTGTCCTGATCGACTAATGCAATGGCGATATAGTTCCCCGACGATAGCAAACAAGAAATCTCATGGATACTAACTGATCTGCACTGCAAAAACAAAGAGGTTGATTGAATTTGATTTCCAGATATTAAACAGATTACACAAGGGAAGGTTTGATGACACATGACTTTCTGCAGAAATACTAGAACAATGTATTGATTTAATGGAAAGTGTCGGTACCAAACAAAAAAAGTGCGTAGTAACATATTTGCGGATAAACTGGCCACATATCTCAAGCAACACTAATGGAAAAAAAAAAATAGCCAGAAATTTTCTTCTAACACAGGAGCAAGTAGAAACACTTGGCCAAATAGGTTTACCTGTATAATAATTCCGGATTCATGTGCTTTTCTGAAGAGCAGATCCACACGCACCAGATCTTCAGGGAGCTGGTCCTGCATCATGAATTCCGAGAGGAACATAATGAACATTTGCTACTTAGAAGAAACAAGTTCGGAAGATGAAGCACACATCATGACATGGAGCATGAGAAACTATGAAACAAGAATTTAGAGTCTTATGGCATATAAGGTTTAAGATACCTTGTAAAACTCCTCTATGGAGTAATTTGGATTTGCTCCGAATGTTATTGTGTAATAAGAAAATTCCACGCAGAATTTTTGCAGTAGATAGGCGAGATCTACGGTCCAAATGCTGCAGAAATGTCAAAAAGGAAGAAGCTGATGATAAGTATCGAATAGAGATAGTATTCCCTGCCACCCACCTCTAGGAAGCAGGCAAGGGTCAGAAATCAGAAAACATAGTGGGGTTTAGATGGGCGATGACAGAGTCTTAAGGTATAAGCAGACCTGTTTGTGGAGCATATCTGAGCCAAATCCTCAATGGTGCAGCTTGTGATGCCAGTAGCTCTGAGAACCATGAGAACACAAGCGAGGCCACAATCCCATGAAGCTAACTGATGTACATGAGGGACCTAACGATGTGGGAAAGAGGATGATAAGTTTCACAACGACCGAGCAAAGATAAGAGAGACAAAAGACAAAAACAGAATACTGAAAAGGAAAAAAGTCGGTCATACTTCCATGTGGGAGGAGGAGGGCAACCCATCATCTTCGAGCTTTTCACAACTAACTAACGGATCAAATTGGGAATATTTAGGAGAAGTGGAATCTCCATGTCGTTCTGATCTCCCCTGATTCCTCTCTTCGACTTTCAAAAGCTTGTTAAGCAGAAAGCAAAGAGGCCACATCAATAATTTACCAAACTGTGTCGCTCCTCGGTCATACACACAGTGGAAGCAGTAATAACACAATGATCCTGTAGTGGAATAAATCAAATACACAATGGAATAATCATCAAATACGATGACCAATAAACAAACAAACTCACACGACCAAAGCTAAAAACCTGTAGAATTACTCAAATATGGTTTTAATCTCCACTCACGCGGAAATACACTCGAGATGCGAATCTAAGCGACTCATACCCGAATTCAACCTAATATCTAAATCGCGATTTCTGCGATCGGTAAAACCTATCCTCATAATTTATATGCCAATGATTGCAGGGAGGGAGAGAGAGAGAGAGAATGAGATTTCACCTTTGCTTAAGATGGAGAGAGCGAATATGGGATCTGATTGACGATGCTAGGCGTTAGGGAGATGAACCGAAGAAAGCAATAAATAATTCTCTGAACAACTTCTTTCCAAGATAAATTATATCAAATGGTTTGGATAAAGGAGACGAAGCTGTAGCTGTACGTTTCTCGTGTGTGTTTTTTTGTTTTCCTTTGAGAAAGCGACGAATCCTACGATTTCTTCTAATTAAATCCCTTTTTAGGCTTTTTTATTCATCCTGGCTTCGTTTTGTTTTTTTTCCCAGTTCTGATTCTTCTAATTCTCAAGCAACTTTCTCAACAGTTTATAGACAAAATCTCATTACATCAAATAAGGGTTGTCAATTTTGGTTTTGGGGATGGGTTATCCAAACCGGATCCATAACCGACCGATCCCAACAACTTACATGTAACTGCGCCCATAGGCCCAAGTTTAACTTTAACATTAAAAGAAAAATTTTAGGAAAATGACTACGTACATATGGATCGTATACCAATTTTTTTGGAAGCTTTCTGTCATATTCAGTTTTAGTAAATGGAACTCCGAGTGAAAAATAAGGAAATTGTAATGAACTTAAGTGGTATCAACTATTCTTGTGTTTTTCTAACCGTATTAAGTATTAACACATCGCAACGTGATAAATACTAGTAGTACTAAATACTCTCCACTGTTTTTCGAACACCCGATGTCTAAACCGTTCCGAAAATGACAAATTTCAACTCGTGGTATTTAATTCAAACTGATTACTACAAGATTCCAAAAACTAAATACAAAAAGAACCAAGAAAAAGAAGAAGAAAATTTCAATCATATAAAGGCTATAAAAAGTGTATAAATGGCAGCAGCTAGAAAAGTATGAAGACATTATATACGAAAGGAAAAAAGTACGAAGACAAGGATTTTGAAATGAAACCGAGATCGAATGTAGAACGCGGGACGTGGAACACGTAATAAAGAAGACACTGTAGATTGTAAAATCGATATTCCTTATAAATAAAGAATGTGTTACAACATTTGGGGAAAAAAGTAAGTTTATGAGAGTGCTGTGTACAAAAAGTCAAAAAAAAAAAAAAGGTCCACTTTAACAAAAGTATCTCACACAAGTCATTTGAATTTCTGTACAGAATATCACTTATGCGGTTAACAATTTGAATTTTAGACAGTCCAGGCACCTTTTTCACTTTATCTAATACTATTAAGGGATGAATACTATCGCTCTATTTAATTTCAAATTTTGGAAGTGTTAGATTTGATGTGGTGGACATGACCTGAATAAATTATGAAACAACTGTGATGTTTTAAACGGATAATCAATCATACTTTACATATTTTCAACTAATTTGGTATTGTAGTTCTTATTTTTCTGTCTAAAAGTTTATTTTCTATATAGAATCCCCGAAGAATGCTTTCTTTTCTTTGTATTCAGTTATAAGTTTCTCTGTCTTGCCAAAAATGAGAAAAGTGATTATTAAATTGCTATTATAAGATTAAGAGATCATGTCAACAAGTTAAACAACGGATCGTACTCGTTTAAATCAAGAATGTTCATTTGCGTAAAGTCATTAAGCTACGCCGACTTGTGAGAGGCGTTAAAGTAGGTTGCGAACTTGAACGAATATCGATGGGACCATGCGTTTGAATTAAAACAAGATTACGATATTGCGCACCACAAACATCCATATTAACGGAAATGCCACTCAATTATCCTTTGCATTATTTTTTTCTGACAACAAAGAGAAATAAAATAACGTTGCATTAAATCAGCTAATATGTGTACTTTCAACTCCTAAATCGTTATATCGGCGGCCTACATAACATTAAATTTTGACACTTTTCAAGAAGAATGTCTACACTTTGCATTTTCCTAGTCTTTACATTAATGGTTTTGTAGAATTGCAAATCAATCTTCAAATAACTTGCGATTTGAACTTCTGATTTGATTAATTTATTTTAGAATAGTTCTATCCATAAGTTAAGTTGTCAATTTGGCTTTCCACGTGTCTGATTAATATAACAATTTATTACCTCAAAATATGCAATTGATTAATCTTACTAAACCACGCCAAATGCTATTTGTAGTAACTTAGTAAATTCTTGATTAGCACAACGGGCAGAACCGTAACATCCCCCCACCACACGAGAGAGATTTGTCCGCCAAAAAGACCATTTATTGTTTTGAAATAAAAGTCAAGTATATTATTACTCTCTCTGTCCATACTCGTGACAGAGCAAGCGAAACAGAGAAACATAACTTTTTATCGGCTGAAATTTTGAAATTCTTTCGAGTCTCTCACAAAAGACATGTTCTTACCTTTATAGCCGTTTCTTAACTTCTGCTCGGTCTTTCAAAGAAAACCAGTTTTTTTTCTTCTAAAGTTCGAATTCAGTTTTAAAAAAGATGGAGAATTTGGTGAAGAGCTGCGCAGGGATTGAGAAGAAAAGAAGTTGTTTGACTCAATCGGTAGACGAAACAGTGACAGAATCGAAGGAGAGAAGCAGCACGAGCGGATCGAGCTACGAGAGTTCTTCAGGCGCCGCTTCGTCTTCTCCACCACCTTCGTCGATTCTGGGTTGGCCGATAAGGAAAGCCTCGTTTCGTAAGAATTCAAAGGAAAATGTCAAATTCGACCATAAGAAATCTGCCCTTCTCTCTGACTCTGGGTTTAACGGGAAGGACGTGAATATGGCAGGGTAGTCATCTCTCATCTGTTTTGGTTTCCGAGAAAAAGTAAAATTGAAGCTTTTATTTTTTCTTCGAACCTTTAACTTTAATTTAATCGGGTTGACTTTGAAGTCAAGGACAGAATTTCAAGTTTCAAGTTGGAAAAATGTTCTCTAAAGATCTCATGTGTGTGTTTATTGGTGTTCATCTTATTTTTTGAATTAGACGTGGATATGATGAAGGAGAGGTTTGCCAAGTTATTGCTTGGTGAAGATATGTCAGGTTCCGGCAAAGGAGTTTGCACGGCTTTAGCCATCTCTAACGCCATTACCAATCTCTGTGGTAAAAGACTATCTTCTGTTCATCAAAGTGCTTTACCCAAATATCTCAAAACTTTCTCTTATAAGTGTCAAAATGTTTCTTCTTTTAGCTACGATTTTTGGGCAGCTTTGGAGATTAGAGCCTCTTTCATGCGAAAAGAAAGCCATGTGGAGAAGGGAAATGGAGTGGATTCTTAGTGTTAGTGATCACATCGTTGAGTTAACACCTTCAACGCAAACTTACCCCGACGGCAAAAAGTTCGAGGTAAGTACTTCTTGGTTTTTAAACTGTTGTCTGTTGCAACTGCAGTTACTGGAGTTTAATTTTGTTGATCTTTAGGTCATGACTTGCCAACCAAGATTTGATCTTTTCATCAACCTCCCAGCTCTTCGTAAACTAGACAATATGCTACTTGTGAGTCTCACTCAAACTTTTTTTTCACAGTGATCCTTTCAAGTGAAACCATTTGATGTCAGATCTATTTTTCTCTTTGTTGGCAAAATAGGATATATTGGCAAGTTTCAAGAAAACCGAGTTCTGGTATGTTGATCAAGGGATTGTAGCTTCGGAAAACGATGGCTCAGCTTCTTTCCGCAGAAAGGTTCAGCGCCAAGAGGAGAAATGGTGGTTGCCTGTTCCTCGTTTAGCACCTAATGGCCTTACAGAAGATGCAAGAACAGAATTGAACCACAAGAGGGATTGTGCGACGCAGATACTTAAAGCTGCAATGGCAATTAACAGCGTTTCTTTAACCGAAATGGATGTTCCCGAATCATACCTTGAAACCCTTCCTAAGGTTTCTATCTTTAATTCAAAACATCCCTGTAAAACAATTCCGAGAATATCTTTGTTCTGACACTAACACTCTTGGCGCAGAACGGTAGATCCTGCCTTGGGGATGTTATCTACAAGTACATAACATCTGAGAAATTTTCTGCGGAGTGTCTTCTCGATTGCCTTGATCTGTCCTCTGAGCATATTGCTCTTGATATCGCAAACCGTGTGGAAGCCTCGATATATGTTTGGCGTAGAAGAGTTCAAACAAAACTTGGAGTCAACAGTAATAATACTTCAAGCTCTACTCCAAAGTTGTCATGGGAAATGGTGAAAGATCTAATGGCTGCAGGTGACAAAAGGGGATTGCTTGTGGAGAGATCCGAAACTCTCTTACGTTGCTTGAAACAGCGGTTTCCATCTCTAACTCAGACTTCTCTAGACATTAGCAAGATTCAATCGAATAAGGTCAAAAATTTTCTCTGAATACAATACATCACAAGTTTGCTGTTCTTGTCCTTACTTATACTGTCTTTTAAAAATTTCAGGACATTGGTAAATCAATCCTAGAGAGCTACTCGAGGGCTTTAGAGAGCTTAGCGTCAAACATCATGGCACGGATCGACGATTTACTTTACGTGGACGACTTAACTAAACAGTCAGATGATAACAATCTGTTGTCAAATCCAACGGTCGGCATTGTAGCTCACAAGAAAGTAGTACCAGTTCCTTATCTAATATCTGCGTCAGGAACTCCATACAGAACAAGCTTCTCAACGACACCAGGTTTCTCTCCTATGGCTGCTCCAATGATTAGCCCCAGAAAAGGAGAGAGGACACCTTCTTATTCCAGCAAGAACACCATCAAAGTCAATGAGAAAGGTCTTCCTTCTCGAGGATTTGGAGTGAGAAGGGTCTTGAACAATTACCTTGGCATGGAGTCGAAATTGAAAGTATGCGTGGATCCATCAGAGAATCCAGATGGTGCAGTGAGAAACCAGATTGGCAAAGAAGGTGAAGAAGAGAAGAAGAGAGATTCAACATCAGTCCATCACAAGGGTACTCCAAAGTACATTGTATCTTAAGAGCTTGTAGAAATTCGATAGAAATGTATAACTTATGCAGACATGGACCTGTGATTTGTTTGATGTGTTTACTTATAGTTTTTCTCTTATTCTATCTTCTCGACTGGTAAAAGTGTCTACATTTGCAAATCAAAACAGACAAAGGTGAGAGTTGTCGTAACAAAAAATTCTCATCAAATTTGTTATGGTTGGTTAACCGGTTTATTTATTGGTAAACAACACCAACAAATCATTAATATCGTGTAGAAGATTAAGTTTTAGCAAAATAATCTTGGTTTACGAAGGTTGTAACAACAAAGTCGTTGTAGTATAGTGGTAAGTATTCCCGCCTGTCACGCGGGTGACCCGGGTTCGATCCCCGGCAACGGCGTTAACTTTTTTTTTACATTCCTGAAAGTCTTTTTTTTTTTTCCTTTTTTTCGTTCTTTTTCTTCTGCTTTTATTTGTCGACGAATCTTTCGAGTCGCCGAATCTCTCGAATCTGCCGGAGAAAATGACGACGAGTATACACATCACAGCTCTCGACGGAATCGTGAACGTGAACTCTCTGTTCACACTAGCCGTGTTCATCGGACTAGCATGGAACCCTTGGGACCCATCAAACAGCCTCGTAACGGACCCGAATTGTAACTCGACAGCTCGTATGGCGGAGAATCTGGTGGCCTTCCATGTCTACTCCTTCGCTTCCTTCCTATTCTCAAGCCTCATCGCTCTAGGTCTCAAACAAGCCATGAGGCTCAACATAGCCGCTTCGTTTCACTTCTCTAGTCGGATCGATCCAGTGGTTTACTACGTTAACAAGACGGCTCTCAGATTCGGGATGGTTATCTCCGGTTTAGGTTCGGTTTGCGGATGTGGTTTCCTTATGATGGCTTTGATCAACGTTGTTCAGATCAAGCTCGGGACTTTTGGTTGTGGCGCGAGTGGTCACACTTACGCAGCTGTTGTGCCGCTTCTGATTCTGGTCCCTTCTGCACTTTTCATCTATGTTTCTCTTATGCTTTATGCGTTTACTCGCTAGTTGATGCAGATAGGAAACATGTTTTGTATGCTAAACGCCGTGTTGTTCAGATGTTTGTGATATGATTGAGAATAAGAATGATTCTTATACTGATTCCCAGATATGGTTCTCCTAAATCTTTGCTTTTCTTCACTTGATATTCTCAATTAGATGCGAAATTAGGCTCTGTGTGTGTTAATAATCAACTGGTGGATTCAAACAGATTCGATCCGAGGAAATGGGTGTTAGATTATGCTTTTCTGATGCTTGTTGTTGGTTTGATTTCTCCCGGATATTGATAAAGCAGAGTTACTGTTCAAAGATGAGATTTTTTTTTACCTTACTGGAATCAAAAGTGAGAATTTTTCGATGTTCCCTCCTTTGGATTAGAACTTTTCAGCTGTTTCTAGCTTTGTGTCTCTAGAGCTGCTTAGGCTGCGTTCTATTCATCAGTTGATTTGAGGACGAAGTCTTATGTGGTGATATTCAGCTTAAAGCGTAATTCTTGCTGAAGGCTCATAAACGCCTTTTACAATCGTTTTCTTCAATCACCATACTTTTTGAAGTTTTTTCTTTGGTTGGTGCTATTGCCTATTAATGGTTTGTCATGTAAAAACACCTCTTTGTTTTCCCAAGGGTTTTGAAATGATTAGCCTGAGCTTACTTTAGATTATACTAATAACTATGCACTTTGAGTCCCTTAATGCGACTGATTAGGTGAAGTAATTACGATGTTCCTTTAGTGCTTCTTCCACTACTTTTATGTGGATTTTCTTTGATCCTGCCAAATCCTTCGGCCATTTCAATTGCTATAAATCTCAGGTTCCACAAGTCGTATATGCATATTTAGTCTTCTTCAAGAATGGAATCCCACGTTTTATCTCGCATTTTCTTCCTACTTCTCTGCATCTACAGCCTTAAAAGCACGGTCGATGGAGCTGGAGAGTGCGGGAGAAACCCTCCGGATAGAGAAGCCATAAAGCTGGCTCCTTGCGCAATGGCTGCACAAGACAAGTCTGCAAAAGTGTCCGCAACTTGCTGTGTTCGAGTGAAACAAATGGGGAAGAACCCGAAATGTCTTTGCGCTGTCATGCTCTCTTCTACAGCTAGGAGCTCTGGAGCAAAGCCAGAGATCTCAATGACCATTCCTAAACGCTGCAACATCGCTGATCGTCCCATTGGTTACAAATGTGGAGGTAATATCATAACTGCTTATATATTAACTTTTCTCTGTCGCCGTAGATTCAGTTTTGCTTATCAAGTGTTCTTTTACTTGTTTTCTTGCAGCTTATACTCTGCCTTGAAGTAGCAGACAGAGAGCAATAGACGTTCTTCGAAACCAGTCTAAAATGTCACGAAGGTGTATTACTTGGTTTCAGTAATAAAATTTGATCAAACACGATTGTTGATCATTAAAAAGTATACTTTATTACTAAGATTGTGAGTATTTTATTTACTCGGTGTGTGCCATACATTAGTGGTGGATGCGGTCAATTAATCGACCTCTTAAACTAGTACTAATCCCCAACATGTCGGATTACAACCAAAAAACAAAAGATGAACATATATATAAACAAAACCCAAAGATCACACTGCGAAGTTATGGATATGACTGCGTCGATATATATATGGCCATTGCGGAAATCAAGTGGACTAATTAGGCTGATCTCAGTAATACAAGGAACCTGCAGTAATGAAACAAATTTATTGATGAATTGATGGAGTGATGAATGCATAGAGACTACAAGGCAATTACGGTATACAAAGGTAAGTAAGTACCTTTCCACCAATTTCCCCTGGAAGTAGAGGCGGTTGTGTCGTCGGTTCGATCATCAGTTTCTTTATGATGATGAGATGCAGAAGTGGAGGAGCCATCGGTTCGTGGAGGTGAATAGTGCTGCTGGCCTCCGTAGTAAATGGAGGAACTGAAATAGGAAGCTTCTCTCCTTTCATGGATGCTTCTCTCATCTTTGGAAACACACCGAAAAAGAGAGAGAGAGAGAAACAACAACATAAATCTTAGAACATATTAATTAACCCAAACTGTCTTGTTTCAACACATGCACACTAGACTCGAACTAAAATGGAAAGTCGGAAATATTATTTCGAAACCAATAAGTAATTTTCCTTTTATGAAAAAACATAAATTGCTATATGAGTTTATCAACTTCTTTTTTTCTTGTCTCAACTTATATTCCTAAAAAATATTTTTCTAACAATTATCTGAAAACGAACAAATTAATTATTTTACATTTTTTCAAAAAGAAAATTAGATTACCAGTGGTTTGAGAAATGCTGCTTTGAACTTCATGAGCAGTGTGATTTCCCTTCTTCCTTGCTACCTGCATTATAAATGGCCTCAAATTAAATACAAACTCAATTTAAGTAAGAAAAACTTCAGACCACATACATATATATATGACATATATGCACCCATAAGAGGATTCATGCATGAATGTGATAGTTTCTATGCTTACTTGTCGTGTAGCTAGTAAGGAAAATTCTTTATGACTTTGTATAAAAAGCCTTATCTAGCATCCAAAAAATATACACAAAGTATGCATCACAACTCAATTTTATCCGAGTTGTTATGGATATGTAAAATCAACAAACTTTAACTGAAGTCGACACAGTTGCTATATATGTTAATTAAATGATAGATTAATGAAATGAACATGTTATATGCACATCCTAACATTCAACATATACATGCATATATACATATGTATACACACATGTGTAAAGTATATAGATTACCGGAGGAGGGAAAATGGAGTCGAGTATAGTTGAACAAGAAGAAGAAGAAGAAGCAGAGGCTGATCCTTTTGGATCAAACAGATGATCAAATGAAGAAGGTGAAGAAGATGGGGAAGGAACTTTGGTTTTCTTGATGTCCATCGATGATCGATATATGTAGTAATTAATGACTAATTAGATTCAAAATATCTCACGATGAGCTTTCTTGAGAGTTGAGTGAGAGAGAGAGAGAGAGAGAGAGAGAGAGAGAGAGAGTAATGGATGTTAATTTGTTGGGTGAGAGAACAAGGAAGAGAAATGGATAATGATAGTTAATGATGATGACTTTGGTTTTTTGGTTTTGCCCTAACTCCCCAACGGTCTGTTATATAACCAACTTCTGATGAGAAGGAGATGGGTTCACGTGATCCCCACGTGGCTCTGCCGCCGTCTTCAGCTCTCTTCTAACTGCCACGTGTCCATTCTTGTTGATGCTGTGGATAAACTTTGCTTTTACTACTTTTGTACTCTTTCTCAACAATTAATTCACTCTCTGTTTTGTCATTTGGATAAGTTCTTGACCTGCTTCCTTTCTTCCACTTTATACAATGAAAAAAAAAAACTCGTGGTGATTATTGATCATTGGCATATATACATACTGCATACACCACTATATAATATCTATATCTCCTTCATTTTCTTAAAATTAAATATGCGATAAATTCGATCATGCATGTGACTCAAATCGACTTTTTCTTGAAGGTGTGTATAGCTTTTTTTTTTTTCCTTCTAAATATCTTTTAGCTTGAATTACATTATTATATATGAGGTATGGACTAAAGGGTTATTCATGAAATATCCTCAAATCTCGAATATTAAGCCTTGATTTTAATTTTTTTTTATATCGAACTGATGTAGGAGATGGGTTGTTGTTCGACTTTTTGGTTAAAAATAAGAATATGAATAATGGATAATGTTGGATAGGCAGACAATGTTTATGCCATTAATGTGGTTTACAAGAAAAGTAGAATGCTATATGAATACAACATAAAAATGTTCAATCTAAAATCTCAATGGATAAATCAAATCACACTTGAGAAGAAAGACTAACTAGGATATAAAATGGCTAATGAAGGATTTTTCAGTTTTTCCATTGAGGGAAGGCAGATTAATTAAAGAGTCCACCTTTGCGGGGATTGCTTTTACAAAAATTAATAAACTATCTCATAAGATATGGAATCTATTTTCTGTTTATTCGTTTTAGACGTATTTTAGCACATTTTATTTCTTTTATAATTGATATACCAGATACTGTCTCTCCTTTTTTTTTGTTGACATTTGGTCTCTCGATTAACCAGTGAAGGATGTACATTTGATCTTTCTACCGGAAATTCCGATCTAAGCAAAGCATATACTTGCAGATTTTGAAGGTCAAGTGAAGCTATAATCATATCATATCAAAAACAGATCTCATAACTTGATGATTTATTCCAATTTTAAAAAGGAGAGGTTGCAAAAACAAGCTGAAACAGTGAGGCATCTTCCACGTCTATCTTCTCTTTAATTTTGATTGCATTTTATCTTCTCCAAATCTAGTAAGATTCGCCGTATAATGATTTTTTTGTTTGGATATATTAATATATAAGAATCAAAATTACTTGCAAAATTATTTCGGCGGATATAGTTGATATATCACGCAGATAAAACACACACATGCCGACATAAAAAAGTGTTGACAAACAAACATAAATAGCTATGAGTATTCTTATCCAATTGTTGGTCTACAGAGTAACTAACGTCTTATAAGTTTTACGTTACTTTCATCCTATGCAAAACTTATATAACGTATGAATTATTTAAACCTATCGAATGTTTCTATGCTTAATCATCTGTAAACGGAGAGATAATCGATGTCTTTGATTGCAAATCCGATCATAAATTTAGCTGATAGAATCAGTTTTTGTTTGTAACCGGAGACAAAAATCGTGTCTAAACATTGGTATTACGTACTGGCTCCTAGATATTGGGGTCAAGTGACTTCAAGGTTAGAGAATCATAAAAGAGGAACAACCCCATACATCAAAGTTATGAGCTAGGAATAATAAAACGCCAAAGGACTAATAAAATTGCAATATCTGTGGTGATCTGGATTTGAAAATAACTCAATCTTGAAGTTTCAAAACTTTAAGAATTCGAGCAATCTATACTGATGAATATTCTAATGCTTATATTATAATTAATGAAAATATCATGCTTTCAAATTTATTAAACAGATCGAGTGCTTCCAACTATGTAAACACAAAATATGCTCTTAATTCTCAAGTTCGTAGTCCGTGTTCAAGCTACCTCGTGCTTCTAATCATTTAGTCGAAGTCGAAGCCTACTTGTAATTCAAATTCCTATTCAAACCTCAAATGTAACTTTCCCCATCTACTTAAATTCATTAAAAAAAATTATCCTAAAAAGCTTTATCTGTCTTGTTTAAACAATGAATAGTTGTTTTAGATGATTTCACTTCATAAAAAGAATTTTCCATGGCATATTAAACTTGTATCGTGTGTGAACACTAAAAATGCTTTTGATCGATGGTTTGTAATTGTGAGTCTGTGACGATCATACAAAATCAAAATTTCTAACCATCATATAATTCTCACAGTTAAGGTTAATTGATGCATTTGTTCGTATAATGATTATTATCACTACAAAAAAGATTTAAACTTTGGTTTGAAATGAATACAGAGAGAGTGTAAACTTTTACTTTAACGAAGGGCCCATAATTATTGCACAAGCGTTCGAAAATTTAATTTAATTTTTAAATTAATTTTTTTATTTTTGTCCTCTCACTGTTCGTCTCTCTCTCTCTCTCTCCTGGCGTAGGGTTCAAAAATTTGTATCTGCTCCGAGAAGGAAAAAGTAGAGTTCCCGCATTGTCCAGATTTGAGTTTTCTCGGGGAAAAGTAGAGTGATGATGTCGAGCTTGGTGGAGCCGTCGTGGAGCCTTCTGGCGGCGAGCGGCGGAGATACGGTTAAGCTATTCGACGTGTCCGCCGATTCCGGTGATCCCTGCGTCTTGAGTTATACTCCGACGCCTGGTTCTGCTGTCAACTCCGTCAAGTGGAACCATACGAGTAAGTTATCTCCCGATTAGTCTCTCACATTTTGTTTTGGTGTTGGTGAGAGATTAGGAAAGTAAACTCAAGTAGTGATTTGCCGTTTTCACTTTTGATCTCAGGTTATGCAAATGAATCTAGATATTCTGTGACCTGCTGCTCAAAATTGAGTTCAGTGTTTGAATTGGTGTGCACCTTTACGGATCGTATTTGGGAATGTAACTAATCAATAGCTGCTGAAATGAAATGAATAGGTTGCTTTGGTAAATCTTTTGTGTTTGCTTCTGTGATTTGGTTTTAGTGGAAGGAGAAGATTAGGTTTCTTTCTTCTTCTTCTTCTTCTGTGTGTTGAGGTAATTGTTTTCTGGGATGCAGATTTGGTTGTGGCAAGTGCGGGAGATGATAAGAAGATATCATTGTGGCGGAAAAATGGGAATAGTTTAGGAACAGTTCCCGTTTCTGGGAAGGACGCTGGTGATACTGCCGAGGTTAATTCCTTTCTCGATAAACTGCCAAGTCCACTTTGAATGTTATATTATTCATGCATATTTGCTTGTGTCATAATGAATTCAGGAATGTTTGTCGGCTATTAGCTTCAGCAAAAAAGGATCCAGGTACA
Source organism: Sisymbrium altissimum (assembly GCA_900406495.1). NCBI lineage: Eukaryota > Viridiplantae > Streptophyta > Magnoliopsida > Brassicales > Brassicaceae > Sisymbrium > Sisymbrium altissimum. Next base: position 52,193 of record OVBI01000356.1, read on the forward strand.
TATGTTCTGGCGGAACTGGTCAAATTGTTAAGATATGGGATCTGCAAAGAAAGCTTTGTATAAAGAAGCTGAGGGGTCATACAAGTACAATAACGGGCGTGATGTACAATTGCAAAGATGAGCATTTGGCGTCTGTCAGTGTTGGTGGGGATCTCATAGTCCACAACCTTGCTTCTGGAGCAAGGGCTAGCGAACTCAAAGATCCAAATGGCCAGGTTGTTCAGTTTGTACGTGTATACTTCCATCCATTGCTCAGAACCTTGGTCATCAAACTAATTGGTTTTCTAATCGATTCAAGACCAGGTATTGAGGGTGCTTGACTATTCAAGGTCCAGTCGACACCTTCTACTTACTGCAGGTGATGATGGCACTGTGCATCTGTGGGACACGACTGGTCGTAACCCAAAGGTCTGCTTTTCTACTTATTGCGATTCATGTGGAAAGGATGTCTCTCTTCCATTGTCTCTTCTGTTAATGTTTACAAGATTTTCATGAACTACTATTTTGATGGGGTTATTAGCTCCAGTGGGGAATTGGGGAAGCCTAGAAATATTTTGTCTGCATTGCGTTCGCTGATTTTAGAATTTGAAAAACTCTAGTTAGACGAGAGGATTTATTTAAAAACTGGCTAAAGCATAAGTTAGACGAGTGGTTTTATTTTTGCTGAAGAGTCGCTAAATAAAGTGTTTATACTTACTATTTATTTTCTGGTATCTGTTTTTCATTTCCACAGATGTCCTGGTTGAAGCAGCATTCTGCACCAGCTGCGGGTGTTTGCTTCTCTCCCTCTAACGAAAAGGTAACTGAATCCTAATCAATGATACTTGGTACACATAATCGAAAGAGTCAGATGAATGTGATCTCAAATCCTGACCCGTATAAATGTACATGTGATTTGAATGTGATTTCATCCTCAACTTTGATAGGCCTGTCTGATGCTCTTTTGAGATAGAGTTTATAGACATACTTACTTAGTAATCTTCAATATAGATTATCTACTGTTAACAGATAATTGCTAGTGTGGGGATGGACAAAAAGCTTTACACATATGACTCTGGATCCAGAAGATCTTCGTCCTGCATTTCTTATGAGGCACCTTTCTCATCTTTGGCGTTTGGGGATAATGGTTACATTTTGGCAGCTGGAACCGGTAATGGTAGAGTAGTGTTTTACGACGTTCGTGGAAAACCACAGCCTGTCACTGTCCTGCACGCTTACAGTAGTTCAGAGGTGAATACATTTCTAACTCAAGTGCAATCTCTTTGGCCCTTCGTACCTAATGAGTAATGACCTCGGATTGAACATTTTGGACTTATCATCATTAGCTGTTATTTGTTTTTCCTATCCTGTTTTACCATCCTTTTCATGATTTTGAAATTTCCAACAGTATCTTTTGGTGACGTGATGTCTATATTGTTGGGGTCAGTGGTGCTCTCTTGGTGGGAGAGGATTTTTTAAAAACTTTGGGTTGCAAAAGCTAACTAAGCTTTTACTTCATTAATCAGGCTGTAACAAGTTTATCATGGCAAACGTCAAAACCAGTTATTGTGAATGAGAAAAACTACACCGGTGAGATGGCTCTTCTTGGTGGTACTGTGGACGATTCAGTTGTCATTCCTGATCCACTTCCGTCAACGACACCGTCAGATTCACAGTCGGCGTTGGTACCAGGTTCTCGTGGAGTTGCCACGAGTGCGGTGAACGTTTCATTATCAGAACAAACACCAAATAGAACTCATCTACGGCCTGGTGTGCCACTGGGCAGACTACAGGCACTTCGTGCCAGTGACAGTTTCAATGATGATATGCGTGTATTTTCCCCTATCGTTGATGTATCATCTGTTGAGAAGTGGGCTGATAGTGAAGGATTCAACAATAAGGATCATTCAGTTGCTGACAAAAAGCCTTCCTCTTTGCTATTTCCTTCATCTAGCAAGGGATTTCCATTCGGAGATGATGGAAACAAGGAACATACGATATTTGATTGGAAATCAAGTTCTACTTCGAAACAGGTTTGTCTTTCTTTGTCAAACGAGTGGTATTATTATCTTTTTAAGTCACATTACATAACTTCATTATACTCCAAAGTCGTTGTTTCTTTGTGGTTGTACAGAATACACTGACTGGACTTAGTTTAGAGTTGCTCTCAGTATATTTTCTCTCTCATACGTTTCATCGGTTTCAAACGTTTTTCCATCATTTATGCAGGATGACACGAAAGCTGCTTTTTCGCCATTCGGAACTACTACGCCAACAGCATCATCCAAAAGTGAAGACTCTGCCTTGACACCTCCAGAAGCATGGGGTGGTGATAGATTAGCTGAGAAGTTTAACCAATTGGCCAATGAGAAAATTTCTGATAAATTTAGCCACCTGCATGCACCTTCACGTCTCGGAGTTTCAAGCACAAGTGGTAGTACGTCTGGATCAATGTTCTCTAGCTCTCGAGATTTTCCCTTGTCGCTTGGTCAGACAAACCTCGCAAACGTTGGCTCAGAATTCCCACGGATCAGAGACTTCTCTTCAACCTTTGAGACGTCCTCAACACTGACAGACAACAACTCACCTTCAAGCCCGTTGTTAACAAAAGGTATCGCAAGTCCGGGTAACATTGAATCATTGAGGCTATCACCAAGTTTTACTCGTAGGTACTCTACATATGCTGAGCGAATCAGCACCACTTCTTCCTTTAGTGACGGGACCTCTCTCTCTCTGGGTTCACCCAAGATAAAGAAAACGGGAGCAGAAACGAGAGAGGAAATCTTAAGTAATATGTTGCCAAGACCTGAGATGGTGGCAGCAACAGAAGCTCTTCCGGTGATGAATGTATGTAAAAAGTTTCGCTAAATCATTTTCTTACTCCTGACAATATTTCGTTTGGATATCTGTAACTTGTGCAAATCTGTAGCAGGGAGGAAGCATGGCAGGGTCGAAGCAATCTCAAACAGATCAACAGCAAGTTGTGGGTAGTAGCAATTTCACACTTCAGCTTTTTCAAAGAACACTCGAAGGAACTCTGGATTCTTTCCAAAACTCCATTCATGACGATTTGAGGAACCTGCACATCGAGATCCTCAGACAGTTCCACATGCACGAGGTAGTGTTTTGCTCTTACTCTAAATCTCATCCATGTCTTCTAGAAATGACTTAAACTGGTTTCTGTTGTAAATAGATGGACATGTCGAAGGTATTAAGCTCGATTCTGGAGAACCAGGCGGAGCTAATGAATGAGTTAAAATCATTGCGGAAAGAGAACCAACAACTCCGGCAAAGGCTGTAGAGGAGACCGTTATGAGTATTCTACTGCTGAGGTTTGTGTGTTCAATTGCTGTGTGGATTTCATTCCCTTTAGGACTTCTCATGTTCCTCTCCTGTTTTTTGGCCATCGAATCGATTTATTAGTTTTCTACATCTTATTATTCATTCTTTTAGTTCTGGTAGAGCTTTTGCCTTTATTGTAATATATATATATCATACGATTATTAATGTGTGTTTCACGCTGATTGGATGATACTGAAACCTCGTTAACGATGGGGACATTGCGTTTCAAATTGATTTTTATATCTGAAAGAAATAAATCAAGCTACTAGTGTAGCATTTGTGAATCTGTTCCTTTGAAAGAAAATTTTGCTTTTGAATACAGGAAAAAGAAAATCTATGTGGAAAATAAAATCAAAATAATACAAATAAGATTTTATAATAAAGGCCATCCTCTTCCACTGCGGTGGCTTCCGTGTGACTTAGCGTGGGTGTATTGAGAAATTTGAATAATGATGACATGTGTTTTTCCCTTCATTTTCTGATTAATCTCAGTACATCGCCTACAAGATGTAAGGAACCAGTAACAAGAACCTGCACAAACGCATACACAGTCCTTGAGCCACCTGAATATTATTAGGAGACAACAAAATTAAATAAACAGGATTTGTGTTAATACCTGGAAACGTGTGGCTGAGCTACTCTCATGTACACTATCCCTTAGCCATTTTATTGCCATCGGTAGTGAAGTAAACACCTCACTGTTCCCATTACTTTCACCATCTTTTCCACTATCTTCTTCTCCTTCTGTGTAACCAAAAAAGGATTAAGTTTGAGATATGGATCAGAAAGATTTAGGACTACATAGTTTTGTTTACTACCTCTTTCACTGTGGACAAGGCTTTCCCACACTTTCTGGAGTGTCAACTGCCATGACAAGTCAACCTGTGGATCATTCTCTGGCAAATCGGCCGCTGTACCAACCTTGTGATACACCGACATGTTTGGTACAAACAATGTCTTCTTGAAATGGACACCTACACATCAACCATTATGCAGCTCGCTCTAATTATCCTTATTAACGCATCTAACTTTTCTGTTTCTACAATTTCTGTTTTTGAAGAATTCTCTGTTTCTAAAAGTGTGTTGCCTCAAGGACATAATGTTACACACTAAGGCACAAGGCTCAAGAAATTACCGTAGTTTGCGCATGTATTTCTTAGATGTGGAAGCAGCAGATTTGGGTCCCGAACTGACATGCAATTGAAAAGCAATATCTGCAAAGCAGCCAGATGGTCTCGTTCAGAACCGCAGATAAAAACGAATATAGACATTTGATGAAAGAAGACACTCTTAACTGAGTCCTTTTACTCTGACTTCATTGAATCTCTATATGATTTACAAATCAAAGAGAAAACAAGAAACCCGTCCCCTTACCTGTTGGCAGTTTTCTTCTCCTGACCCTTTATCATGAGACGATCCTGAGGAGCCATTAACCAAATGTCCTGAACCCTCTGACTGGTTGTCTCCCTTAACCGCAACCGAAAACCATTTGGCGCATACTTCCATGCTTTCTGGACTGTGAGCTCCATCCAGATAAAATACTAGATCTCCTGAAGTACGAGATTCGATAAATTGATCAGGGACGACCTGAGCTCGTCCTTGCAAACTCGCTGTAGCTAACCCTTTGATAAACTGCTCAGGCAGGATACTCTAATCCAAAGAAGAATGTGGGAATATGATGAAGTTTACAAAAGAGAGAAGGGCCTACATACAGGCTGAGAAGTAAACAAAGACGGGAAAGAGCAGTTTACCATCTGAGTCAGATTGGGAACTTCAAGTTTACCAATTTGCTGAAGCCAGGCAGAGGCAAGCGAAACTGCTAGACGAGCATTGCAATATTGGTGCTCCCCATCAAGCCCAAGTTTCTGACCACTTAACTGCCTTGCGGTTAGTGGTTGCACCACCTCCAGATTCACCTGTCAATACAATGTTAAAAGCTTTTCCAAATACACGTACTATTAATTTCACAACCTGTCAATAGAATGTTGAAGCTTCTCTGCAAAAGCAACATTTACTTTCACGGATCAACAGAACTAGAATGGGACTAACTAATGCAATTAATTCTGGACGTATTCATTTCTCAATATTCACCATAAAGGAATAACCAACTAATATACTACAATCAACCAAGCAGCAGATAAACATTTTCTGCCATACTTAATAACCATAGGGTTCAATAATTGAGATTGGGCGTACATTGAGTTCGGAAGCTTTCTCTTCAAGGACACGCATGGCTTCATCAGGTTGGGGTACTGTGAAAGCTGGAACTCCAAGCTGAAATATGAAAAAGGAAGACTTATCAACTATGGAGAGTATTACTGAGTTACAAAAAGGAATGATCCGTATTAAATTTAAGATATACAAGAGTTATAGCCACCTTGAAAATTCCAGCTTTCTCACCAGCAATTTGGCCAAGTGTATCACCTGTGATGCATCCCACAGAGAAGAAAATCATCATATATTATCACATGAAAGGAATGTAACTCAAAACTATACTTGCACATTCAATAAATACATAGATCTCATGATTTATAATATAAAGCCGGAATAACTAACGATGTGGACAATAGCAACATTGGTACAAACCTAGAATTTCCATGTGGTCATATCCAAGTGAAGATATACCACATACCACAGGTTTCTGAACCTGTAACATGTCAGCAGTGAATCCACATGAGAACTTATTTAGTGACAAGAAAAGACTCCTTACAGCCTTTCCAGTAAATAATCCATATTTCAATAACTGGAGTCTTTTGAGGATAAAATCCTCTACTGTAGATTTTAGTGTTTGAGTAATCAATATTTGGGTTCCGATCTTATCTAGGGTTGTCATATAATTGTTTCCCTTGAGTCAATAAAAGAAAGGGGAGAAGATCAGAAACTTAGTCGGATTTCAAGTTTCCTGTCCTAATGAATCATAACCTTGAATGTTAGGTGAAGGGACACATCCTATTTGGAGAAAATAGTATTTCAGCAAAGGAAAAAGGTCAAACGTACCGCATTGGTGGCATCAAACTTCCCGCCTAATCCTACCTCCAATATAGCAGCATCTACCTGCATAAAGAAGCAAGGAGCAGTATCAATAAAGAGAGAGATATTTTCACATATATCATGACTAAGTTTGAAGGTAAAGATTGGCATCAAACCTCTTCTGCAGCAAATATTTTAAAAGCTAGCAAGACAAGGAAGCGGAAATATGTAGGCATTGGTATTTCCTCGTTAGTTCTCTCCTGCAAATCACATAGTCAATAACCTTGTAGTTTTGAGTTAAAAAAAAACTAGAGCTAGCTCCATCTTCCTTTGCAACTATGCACACAATTATAAGTTTTTATCATGAAGTTCTCAGACCGACACCAAAGGGGATTTCAACAAGATATAGGGAGGGACATCATTCCAACATCACTACCCCCTCAAGGAAAATAGTTTCAATCAAAATCTACGTTGATGATAACTACTGGACAATTGAGAACACAGAATACAGAAAAATGAGTTCAAAACAAGCGATTCAGTAACAGAATATTCGTTTTGTTGCAAACATACCTTAAGCCTGTTGTAGCACCACCAGAAATAACCCAAAAATTTCTCCTCACTTATGTCCACACTGCAGCAATAGAACACATCAGCTAGAGTGAGGATGGGTAATTTTCAGTACGAAAAAAGCAAATTAGAGATTCATAGCCTCGTTTACTACTTTAGGATCTCTGGTTGTTAGATCGAGAACAACAAGGGAGTATGTAACACATATGCCACAACCAATATGTTTAAATCAACAAAAATAAAACAGGCTCTAGAAAATGGAAAAAAAAAACACCAGTCAGCAAAAGGTTTACCCTAACGAAGTAAATGTTTGTAATCAGGTTCCTGCTTCTATGACCACAGATAAATTTTTTTGTTTTGTCGAAATTTTCAACAAACTTAGAAAAACATACCCGTCTAAGCGAAATCTTTCCCGGACATCAATGAGGTGAGGTGAAGTGAAGAGTCCAGTTCGGAAGCCATAGTTTCGTAAAATAGACTCAGTAAAGGCACATGTGGATCCCTTAGGCCACATAAAAAGAAAGAGAATAATAAAGTTAGCTGTTGGATCAGATAGTATAAACAATGAATCACTTTCATCAACCATGCAGGCAAAATACTAGTTTCCTAACTTTGCAGAACTGACACACTATCAAGATGCATCTCCTAGCATGTAAAGGATCAACAAAGCAATGTCCTTGTCGCACCTGAACCTTAATTTTTTTACAAGGCGAGCTCCATTCCTGAGTCTTACTAAAATTGGAAAACGCTTACGATGACTCATGTCCAGTAAACGTATCTCAATTCTCCAAAGAGCAAAACCTTAGGCTTCTGGCAAAGCAGTTATAACGACATAACGGTCACTACCAGTGTAGAACTAATATAGACTTGCACCGGATTCAAACAGACATCCAACTAACAAAACCAACTCCTAATTACTTTCCCAGAAATGGAAGTTGTTGTACCTTGCCTTTGGTCCCAGCGACATGGATAACTTTCATCTTTAAAATGTCTTCTTCCAGGTCAAGTAGCTGCAAATGGAAGCGTAATAATATTCAACAGAGAGAAAGAAAACAAAAGGTGCAGAAAAAGGAAGGAAGAAGAATCAAATCGTAAGAGAAACCTTAATATAATCAAAGACAAGGTCGAAGCGATCTCCGTTGTTGCTCTTATCAGCACGACTTCGCTTCGTGATCAAAGAAGACAAAGCAGCCAACGCTTCCTCATACGAATCTCCTCCTGTTTTTTGCTTCACCACTCCATAACCGCCTGTAACTAAGCACAAAGTTAGCTCGATCCAACTAACTGTAGCACTCTAACATAGATATCATTTGACTCGTACCAAGTGAAGATGAAGCAAAGAGGAAATCAACAAACCTGGAGCTGCCATGTCGATCTGTTTTCTGAACGAACGAATCTGAAACGCGAAAAGCGAGAGAGTATATCGAAACGAAAATCCTCCGAGATTCTCGGAAAAGAGAATATGAATGAGAGAGAGAGAGAGAAACCTGACAAGAGAGAGACGGAAGGTGTGGTGGCTGCTGGTAGTGGAGATGGTGGTGGTGGAGCCGTAGCGAGGGAGGAATCGAGAGGTAGCAGAGAAACGCAGAGCTCAAACGGCACGATGTGGTACGAGGTACAAACGAAACAGCAAACATTCTCTTCTCTACATTGCACTACTACTCTTCGGTGCCTTGTCTAGTCAATTTCGGCAATTGGATGGTGAAAGCGCACCACGATTTCCTTACACTATTGAACGTTACGTTATAAGAAAGTGTACAAGAATAAACAAAACGTCTGGGTGGTGTAGTCGGTTATCACGCTAGTCTCACACACTAGAGGTCCCCGGTTCGAACCCGGGCTCAGACACTTTTATTTAACCCTTTTTATAATTTTATTCCAAGAGGATGCCACGTCATCAGAGATACGCGTAGGTGGCGACGCTTGCTTTTGTTTGACCCTTTAGACAAAAAAAACAAAACCTGAGAAGACAAAGTGAGGGAGAAACCAAAGAAAGAGAACATTCACACAAATCGAAATCCAAATTCGAATCAGGAAAAAAACTGATCGGAGCTGCTTTTTTATTCTTCGTCTTCGGATCTTCAGTTTCAGAGAAAGAGGAGGAGACGAATCGAGGGGGGTATGGATTGGGACAACGTAGCTGCGGAGGATGTGATCGAGGCGCTAAGAGAAGTAGAATGGTCGACCCCTCCTCGTTCGTTCGGCGAGTTCTTCTCTAGATTCGCATTCCCTCGCTCTTTCTCTAAATGGAAGAGCCGTCTCAAATGCAATCTCTACTAGTATTACTCTTTCCTCCTCTATCTCGATTATACTGTCTTGTTATATGTTTTGATTTTGATCTTATGTTCTTTATCCCTATCTTGCAGCTACCGGACGAATTACTTTATCCTGGTGATTTTCCTTCTGGGTTAGTGAGAAAGCTCGCTTAATTTTCTGGATTTTTGGCTTGAATTTTAAGACCATGTGCAGTTTATTAATAGATTGTTTTTGTTGACTCAGGGCTTTCTCTAATTACAAGACCATTGGCTATTGTGGGTGCTGCTTTTACGGCCTTAAGCATTGCTTTCCTTAACGACAGGTATCCACTTTTTACACTCTGTTCTGCAATTCGATTGAGTCTTCATGGTGATGTGAAGTTGGCATAGGTTCGCAATATTTTGGAAGGTGTTTAGGCTCCTTTGTACACTATGGTTGCTCTTGAACTGGGTTTTTTTAGTATTGTATTGGATAGGTTTTATGGTTTTGGTTCTATTTGTATATATGCATGGATTGGAGGATATTACGCTGTTTTGTCTTTAATGGTTGCTCGTGAACTGTACTTTCAGTATCGGAGTTGATAGCTTAATGGTTTCTTGAAATCTGAGTGTCTCAAGGTGGTTTGATTCTTTATGTTAGTTAGCTTTTGTGTAATCAAGCTTAAAGGTGTTGTCTTTTGCAGTTTTGCAGCTACTTTTAATGAGAAGTTTATAAGGACTATTAGGCATATCTCTCCACACTTGGCCGCAAAGATGAGGCCTCCCCACATGTGAGTTTCCTTTTAATTTATTTTCCATAGAAAATATTAAGAGAGTTCTTAGTTACAACGCTATAATATGGGAGCACTTGCAGGCCTGTCATCCGTGGGAGATCAGCAGCAAGAAAGACAGTATACGTTTGTGGAAAACCACGATGGGTATTTGTCGTTATTTTTCTAATAGGTAACTTGAATACTCCCTATCCCTTTATATGTATATATTAATGCAACACTGGTTTTTAAACCCGATTGATGTTTCTATTTGCTTATGCATACAGCTAGTCTTGCCATGTGGTTTTCTTCCTGCGGTTTGTTGTGGGTCTTGTATGCATTTCTCACTTCCCTCATCGGTAAGTTATTTCACTTGTTTAATCGTATATGTCTTTTGTTGGAGTTTTGTGTTTGACATGAGATTTTCTCTCAACAGTGATCATTGTCCATGCAAGCGTGAGAACACCAAATCTCAAGGCACGCTTAAACACATTTCGCGAAGAATTTCGGGCCGTCTGGCGTAACTACAGTGAAATTTAAAGTCACAGGTCGCTACACAATCTAGAAGTAAACCGAGCAGCCATCATGTTGTCAAGTAAGGGCATGTTTCCCTCAACCATGGTCGCAGTTTATTCTCGTTTCTTAGTGCTGTTCCGGCAATCTAGGTTGTTAATCTGAGGTGAACATCCCTTTGTTTTGTCAGATGATGGCAGATACAGACAGCATAGATTGACTTGAAATACTGGACATACTTGACCAAGTTACTTCTAATTGTTGTAGTGATGCTCATACTTTTCAGAATGTGTTAGTGATTTCACTTCACAGTACTCTCTTTTTTATTTATTTCATAAATAGATCCAAACAGAACAGAATTGTGTTTCAAATACAAAATTTGAAAAACAGATAGCATCTAAAAACTGAAAGAAAAAATGTTTCTTCTTTTTCCTCACGACTTGAAAAAGTTCTTGAGCGTTTTCAACCACAGTAAGTGCTCTTTACTATCTTTGTTGATCATATACTCGTGCAAGAAGTTGATCATGCTCGGCTTTATCCCTCTGATCTCGATGTACCTATGGAAAGCCTTCCTTAGCTTTTCATCCAAAACCCTGCAGAAAGAGACCATCAAAGACCATGACTTTTTGATTCTTATAAAATCAAAAGTTCCAAAAAAAAAAATCGATTATTATTACCGGAAGGAAGGGCCTTCATAGGCAAGTTCATCCTTGGAAGGATCATCAGGAAATGTAACCCACATGTCCTTGATTACAATCTTGTCCGGAAAGGCAGTACATCTGAATTCCAAACTTGGTCCTGTCTTCTTGGAAAGTGTAACTAAGAGAGGCACATTGGATTGCTTCGGCTTCTCAGGCTTATCCTCATGTTCTTCTTCTTTGTCACTCTCGTCGTCATCTTCGTCATCTTCTTTATCACCTGTGACAAGATTAGTCATGTGTACTTCAACTATAACACTCTCTCCTTGGTAATCTCTGGTCAATGTCACGACCTTAGCTCCTGGTTTGTCTTCCATTTTGAAAGGGAAACCACTTGGAGTTTCTTCAACCTGGATTCAGGCACAAAAGCAAAAACAGAGGAGATTATATATACCATCGGCCACTAACGTATACAACAAACTGACATTATAAACAGAGCGTCACGAAATCCTTAGCTATGACGGAATAAGATGTTAATAGAAAACAAAAATCCCACAGGGAAAAAAATGAAAATGGGTACGAAAGAGGAAGTAAGGGGTTTACTCGATCGTAATCATCAGCTTGCTCGGCGAATCCAATCTCGGTTTCGATCACTCGGAGAAGCGGATCTGTTGAGGAAACTTTCTTTCTGGCCGATGTGGAAAAGGGAGTATTACTAGAAATGGACGGCGTCAGATATCTCAGGCGGCCTTGAGCGGCCAACGACTGGTCCAGAAATGATTTAACGGGAAAGCGACTTTTGCTTCCGACAAGACGCGAGGCTACGCGACGTAATAAATTCGCCATTTTTGTTTTGTGTTGGAGCTTGAAGTAAAGAGAGAGAGGACGATTCCTCTGAGGGTTTTTGATTTCCTTTAGGGTTTTAGTGTGTATTCTTCTCCTGCATTACAGAGTTTGAACAAAAATAATTTAATTGGGGAACATTTTTAAAGCAATCCTACTAAAACCGGACTAAAAACCAGAGTTGGCCCGTAAACGAAACATAAACAAGTCAGAATGGCCCAAACATATGGGCCGACTCGGGCCGATTGGCCCATTAGGATAAAACTGATTTAAAGTTGGGAGACCGTTTCCACAATCTGAAACCCTAGTTTGCTTCTTCTTCTTCTTCAGTTGTAGTAGCCTTTTTAAGCCACAAATCGAAAACCTTAAGCAGCATATCAGAAATCCGAAATCCAAAAGAAAGTAGCGATGGATTCGATGCAGAGTGATAACAACTTTCGATGGGCAGATGTTGGCGACGATGACGACCTTGATTACCTGCTTCCGCCTACGCAGGTGTTCGGACCGGACCAGAACGGTTTAAAGAAGGTTATTCAGTACAGGTTCAACGACGAGGGCAAAACAGTCAAAGTCACCACCACTACCCGTATCCAGAAGCGAGCACTCAGTGTACGAGCCGCAGAGCGACGGAGCTGGCTCAAGTTCGGAGACGCCGCCCGTGAGAACGCCGGTAGTCACCTTACCATGCGTTCAACCGAGGATATCTATTTGGAACGAATTAGGGCTCCTGGTAAAAATCTTCACTTTCTCATGAGTACATTGCATCTTGCATTCGTTGTTCTTATGGATCGTATTGATGTGTGATTGATCAGTAGTTTGCTTTTATAACAGCGTATTATGGTGGCTAATTAGCCAGTCACATGTTAGCCTTATGGCTGCTGTTTGTGTGAATGGTCAGTAAGCTCACCTATAACAATGTCGTTAGTGATTCATCTCAACACTAAAACAGGATTAAACCCAGTTTTGGTTATGGATCATTAACTATATGTTTTGACTTTAGTTTGCATTATTATTTCACCTGAGAGTATATCTTACTACAGTAGGTGACCAATTAGCCGATCACTTATTAGCCATATGGCTGCTTCTTTCTGTGATTGGTCAGTATGTCACCAATATCAATTTCTTGTTGGTAGCCTTTCTGAATGTGAGCAAAACTTGTGTTCTCCTTTCTTGGCTGTTAACTGTACACATAAACTTCTCTTTTTTTTATTACTCTCATTTTGGGTCACTTCTTAGTTCCTAAGTATTTGTCTCTCTCTCTATATAACATCACAACTGTTTGATATTTGGTTGTGTTGATGCTACTTGCTAGTCATACGGATGGGCACGTTAGTCAGCCGCATTCGTCTATGTGCGGGTGGCCGTAATGCCCACCCAGATGTTTTGTTGGTGTCTTCTTGCACGAAAGTAGATTTCTGCTTTCATTACCTAGCTGCCAACTACACTTTTGCATTCTAATTTTTTTTCTGTGGAAAAGTATCTTGCGTTTACCATGTTTTAGTATTTTTTAGATTTGAGATATTTGTTCCTTGGATAATTTCAGGTAGCAAAGCTGGAGAAGCAACGACGTCAGGAGATTCAGTGTCTCAGTTGGGCAATGCGGGTGCGGTCCTCATGGTCTGCAGGTTATGCCGCATGAGAGGTGACCACTGGACAGCAAAATGCCCTCAGAGGGATCTCTTATCCCTAATGGAAACCCCTTTAACAACAGAAGCTTCGACATCGGCTGGAGCTGAAGCAGGAACTGGCGACGCCGCTTATGTCCCGCCAAGCATGAGAGCAGGTGCAGACAGAAGAAGCACCGCTGGTTCAGACATGAGGAGGAGGAACGACGAGAACTCTGTACGTGTGACTAACTTGTCTGAAGACGCCCGTGAAGAGGATTTGAGGGAGTTGTTCCGTCCGTTTGGCGCTGTAACCCGTGCCTATGTGTCCCTTGACCAGAAGACGAACATGAGCAGAGGATTCGGGTTTGTCAATTTTGTAAGCAGGGAAGATGCAGAGCGAGCAATCAACACATTGAATGGTTATGGTTATGATAACCTCATCCTAAGGGTTGAATGGGCCACTCCTATACCCAATTAGAATTGCTTTTTCTTAAGAATTAAGATGGTGTTGGTATATATTATTAAACTCCTTGTTTGCCATCAGCGACTTTGTTCATTCTCTTACTTTGCAGAATAGAAAGAAAATAATAAATACTGTGATACGGCCATTAGCAGCTGATTAATAGTTTTTATTTTTTAATCGATAAGATTTGCGAGGGAATTTACAAAATACCCTCAAAGTTAAAGTGCTCTGGCTCTTTCGTCACTGGTTCACACACAAGCCGAGAATTCCCGGGAAAATTAGTAGTGTTATGCTTGTGAGTAGATTCCCCCCCTCTTAGCTAGATGAAGCTCTTCGTGAGAAGCAATATACTGAGAAGTTGTACTGTGTTTAAGATCTCCGCCTTTGTATTGATATCCGTGGCTTGCTTCTTCCTCGGTAAGCATTGGTCTGAGGATGGTTTCCGGCGCCTCGTATTCTTCTCCTCGGAGCCTTCTCGATCCCCCATTGTCGCTCTCTCCCCTGATTTCGGAAAGACCTACAACATCTCTGATTTGATCCACCAGAGCCACCCGATCCCGCCGACTTTCCCTCCGCCTCTTCTTACACCACCGCCTCCGCCGAACACTGTTGATCTTCAGGTGTTTGGTATCGTCGATGAGAACGGAACTATGTCCGATCAGTTCCAGGTTGGTGATTACGACGCCGACACGGCGGAGGCGTTGGGGAATCAGACGGAATCCGAGAGTAGCGACGAGCGTGCCACTGCCAGAGTCAGTGTGGGGAGAATCGAGGTTTGTCCGGAGGATATGACTGATTACATTCCTTGTTTGGATAACGTAGAAGCCATCAAAAGGCTGAACTCGACGGCGCGTGGAGAGCGATTCGAAAGGCATTGCCCCAAAGAAGGAACGGGGTTGAATTGCACCGTCCCGATTCCCAACGGATACCGTCTTCCGATCCCGTGGCCGAAAAGCCGTGATGAGGTGTGGTTCAACAACGTTCCACATACTCGACTTGTTGAAGACAAAGGTGGTCAAAACTGGATTTCCAAAGAGAATGACAAATTCAAGTTCCCTGGTGGTGGTACTCAGTTTATACACGGGGCTGATCACTACTTGGATCAAATCTCTCAGGTTAATTGATTTTTTTTTAAAAGAATCTATTGTTTGTTGATCTGTGTTCTTCCCTTGAATCTGAAGTTATTTGCATTTCTTTTGTTGTATGTGTAGATGATTCCTGATATCAGCTTTGGTAACCATACGCGAGTTGTTCTTGATATTGGATGCGGTGTGGCAAGTTTTGGTGCTTACTTGATGTCACGAGATGTTTTGACTATGTCTATAGCTCCAAAAGATGTTCATGAGAACCAGATACAGTTTGCTCTTGAGCGTGGTGTTCCTGCAATGGTGGCAGCATTCACGACACGGCGTTTGTTGTACCCAAGCCAAGCTTTTGATTTGGTTCATTGTTCACGATGCCGAATCAACTGGACTCGTGATGGTATGTCAACCGTTTTACTTTTTAGGAAGTTAATTAATTCTTATTCCAATTCAGATGGAATCTTGACTTTTTTAAGTTCTAACTTAGAACCAAGTGATTCTGAGCTTTTTACTGACAGATTCGCCTGTATTATCATTTGCTTTTATATGAAGATGGAATCTTGCTCCTTGAAGTCAATAGGATGCTTCGTGCCGGAGGATATTTTGTTTGGGCAGCGCAACCTGTATATAAGCATGAAAAGGCCTTGGAAGAACAGTGGGAAGGTACCATCCATGCAGCCTAATATTGCATTTCTAGGTCACGTTTCCCACCAAGTGTAACTTTAATAACTATTACAGAGGCGAATTTATTTATCACGCTCATGGTCTTGAGTTTGCTATAATTCTGATCAATAAGAGTTGGTGCCGGTTAAAAGGCATTTGGAGCAAGTTCATTCTCGTCTGCAAGGATATATACATAGTCTCTTTTATAAGTTCCTGTTTGTATGTGATTTTTGTTTTTTGATTTTTCAGAGATGGTAAACCTTACCACTAGGCTGTGCTGGGTTCTTGTGAAGAAGGAAGGATATATAGCTATTTGGCAGAAGCCCACAAATAACACTTGTTATCTAAGTCGTGATGCTGGAATCATGCCTCCTTTGTGCAATCCTGAGGACGACCCAGATAGTGTTTGGTATGTTTTGCGTACTTTATTTCCGTTGCCAAATGACAATCAAAATCAAGAAACTGCTTTGGTTCCCAATGTTTGACATTGAGCATCTAACTTTACTTGGTGGGTGGGCCTTGCTTCTGTTCTTTAGGCTAAAATTTGTTTGATTCAGCAACTTTTCTTTCCTAGGGAGATGTCACCTTCACTGATTCTAAGATCTCCTCTATGATTTATATTAGGTACGTTGATCTAAAGGCATGCATCACTAGGATTGAAGATCATGGATATGGAGCTAATCTTGCTCCTTGGCCATCCCGTTTACAGACCCCGCCGGATAGGCTGCAGACAATACAAATTGATTCGTACATAGCTCGAAAAGAGCTCTTCGTAGCTGAATATAAATACTGGAAAGAAATAATATCAAACTATGTAAATGCCTTACATTGGAATCAGATAGGACTCAGAAATGTCTTGGACATGAGAGCTGGCTTTGGCGGGTATTCTTTTCTGCCCGCAGTGCTTTATGATTACTGATTAGATAAAACTGACATGCTGCTGCTTCATATATTCCTGTCCTTTTTTTTACTTGGCAGATTTGCGGCTGCATTAGCTGAGCTAAAGGTTGATTGCTGGGTTCTCAATGTTGTTCCAGTCAGTGGGCCAAATACATTGCCTGTTATATATGACCGTGGACTATTAGGAGTAATGCACGATTGGTACAAAGACTCCTTACTCCAAATCTCTAACTATATTAAACTTATAGGATCGCTATCCCTTGACATGATTTGATTGTTTAAATACTTTTGAGACCCTAGATCACACAAATGCATTGTATAAATATCTGCGGAGCGTATAATGTATTGTTCAATTGAACTGCTTATGATAAAATGCTGAATATTTGTCTTTTCAGGTGTGAACCTTTCGATACTTACCCAAGAACCTATGATTTGCTGCACGCCGCAGGTCTATTTTCCATCGAAAGAAAAAGGTAATTGGCCACTTTGTTTTCCCAACTTAAATAAAATGCGTACCCCTCTCCCATTTTGGAGTATTATAAGAAACTTTTCGTGGTGGTCTCGTTCAGGTGCAACATGACAACGATGATGCTAGAGATGGACCGGATTTTGAGACCTGGAGGACGTGTATACATAAGGGACACTATTAACGTGATGAGTGAGCTTCAAGAGATTGGAAACGCAATGAGGTGGCACACGACCTTACGTGAAACTGCTGAAGGACCTCACGCAAGTTACAGGGTCCTCTTATGCGAAAAGCAGTATGAATCGTCGTTGGATAAGCATCATACTAAGAAGAAGAGAAGGAAGAGTAAAGGAAAAAGAGCTTGACAGGCATATTATCATAGTACAAATAGAAGGGCTGGGCTAGAATTCTTGGGGTTCTTTGATCAATGTGTAGTTTAGTTGGGAGGCTTTTGGAATTCGGGAAAGGTTGATGACTCTAAAACAAACTCTGAACTATTTTGTAAGGTATAGGCGCTTAGCCCCTTTAACGTTGATTAAAACCGGCTTAAACTCACTCTACCTCTCTCGCAGACGATTGAACACACAATAATCAATCGGTTAAAAGACCAAAGTACCATAATCTTTACCAAACATTTTATCATTTTCTCTTCCCAACATTTCTCTTTGTTTGTTTGTCTTTCCAAAATTCTTTCACGAGCTGTTATATACACGAAGAGTTGGGAAGGCGTCACCATTTGTTTATCCAATGTTGGAATGTTTGTGAATGAAAAGTACTCTAATCCAAATCAAAATTGATTACAAATGTCTATATAAAGTGGCGCATAACTGTGCCTTGATTTATTTATTGACGATTTTGAAATTACAAATGGGAGTGTTAGTACAGGTTTAAAGACGTCAAACAAACTAAAAACAAAGACAAACAAGACCAACGGGAAGAAACCTCACGAACTGGTTCTTGCTTTATTAGAAAAGTTGCGATGTGAGGTTTTGGCTACGGAACGTAACTGAAACCGTTGACTGTGAATCCTCCATCAACGGAAATGACCTGTCCGGTGATGTAAGAGGCTGCTGGAAGGCAGAGGAAAGCAACCAGCGACGCGACTTCCTCTGGTTCTCCAACGCGCCCAAGAGGGGTTCGATTAACTACGGCCTCCAGAAATTCTTTCTTCTCAAGTAGCTGCATAAGAACATAGCAACATCATGATGCATTTGTTGGCAGCTCGGTCTCAGTTTAAACATTTCAATTCGAATTCACTTTATAAGCCAACAACCTCTTTTTTCCCCCAACCTTATCAATCTAAGTGAAACAATGTTCCATATGCATTATTTTAGAGTACAGGGGAAAGATACCGGTTCCACCAGTGAGGTCTTGATGTACCATGGCGCCACGGAATTAGTTCTGATGTTGTCCCCTGCCCACTCACAAGCTAGATTCCTTGTAAGCTGATTAATTGCTCCTGAGAATACAACCGCCAATTTAATCTACTTTTGACCCTCCTTCGTTTTTGGGTTGATCTGAATAGTGAGAAAGAAACAATTGACTCACCTTTCGTTGCACCATAGACAGATCCACTACTAAGACGCACGAGACCAGCTACAGAGGAGATGAACACAATGCTTCCAACCCCAGATGCCTTGAGAAGAGGATGTGCAATTTGGGAAAAATGGAAAGCGGATTCTAAGTTGGTGGACATGATTTTTGCATAATCCTCACTCGAGTACTCGAGTGTTGGCTTCCTTATATTAGTTCCAACATTGTTTATCTAAATACAAAACAAAATCGAGAAATTCTCAGAAGGGCCAAGCGAATGATTCAAACCCCTAACTTAACTTGCGCCAGTGATGTTCAGCATGTTATATAACAAAACCTTCCGTAATAAATGGAAACATACATGAGATCAACACGCCATCGTTATAATGGTCCAACCAGAATAAGCTTATAAGCCCTATGTTACAATTATTGAAACGACACTAAACTAATGTACCAATGATTCAAGGCGAAACCACCCCGACAAGTCTCAACCTGGTCAAGGCTAACACCTACCAAACAGATTGATTCGAAGAAGTACTATTTTGCAGGAGAAGAGAACTCACAAGGATGTTGAGCTTGCCGCCAAAAGCAGACGAAACTTGCTGAATCAACTCTTCCCTCTGATCCCTATCCGAAGCATCGCAGACTGAACCAGAAACCACTAAACCGTTGGATTTCCAATCATCCAAGCATGCTTTTAGCTCTTCCTGTTTCCTTGAACAAGTATAAACTGTTGCACCCAATCTTGCGAGCTCCTCCACTATCGCTCGCCTGAAGAGAGATTGTGAATTTGTATATCATATGTTTGCCATAAATTTAGATCAAATATTGTTATAACAAGTAACGAAAAGCATATCACTCATCGAAATTAAATATTTTGATCTAAATTTGAAGGCAAAGAGCTTTTGTCTATCGCGAGAAAAAAACTGAAACGAATCGACAACGGAGGAGATACTAACCCGATTCCACGAGTACCGCCGGTTACTAGAGCGGTTTGTCCGGCGAGGGACCATCTTTTGTCTCTCTCCATTGTCAACGACTTTCTCTCCTCCACGAATCTCATCACTGTGAGTGAAAGCGGTTGGCTCAACTCCGGTGGACATGCTCCTATTGGGCCTCGACTCAATATGGGCCCGTTTATGTACTCCAGGCCCATTAAGCCCGTCATAGTCGACCGTGAAACTCACAATAACGTTATTTGCGACCTTAATCAATATGTCTATAATGGAAAAGAAAGTAAAGCGTGTGATAATGCAATAAATAAAGGGAGTATCCATCCCCCATTTGACTTTGGATGCATCTTCATGCACACGGTTTGTGAAGGTGCATGTGAAGCAGAACAAACAAAGAGCCTAAAAAAGAAAGTACATTGGAACAAGAGGAAGAGAAAAAGGTTACCATATAAGGATACTCTAATGGACGAAACATAAAAATTAAAGAGCCAACCAGAGAAATAAATTTTGGTGAATTATGAGAGCCCGGGCAAAGCATGAGCATGTGCATTCTGAGCTCTCCTCTTATCTTCTTTTACACTAAAGAGGTCACCTATTTGCCACTCTATATTCCCAAACATTTCACTTTCCTATTGTACATAAGACCTCTTTACAATATATGTGTGATGACTAATGGATGGTGCAACTTCAAGTTAAATTTCTTAAATGGGAAAGCAAGACAACAGAGAATATTGCGTTTTCACTTTACTTGTTTGTGTATATATATAGGTGTGACACCAACATACACTAAAATAACTTTGAGGTACAATATTGGTATTAGCTTTTAAAGTAGCTATTGAAATTTTAAATTCTCGAATGTAACATGGTTGTACGTAATTATTCAGATTACAAACAACTTGTTTTCATTATATACCAAGTCTTTTTAGAATTGAAACGTATTTTAATACATACAGTAATATATACTTGTAATTCTTTAGACTACTAAATTAAAATATTTTTCATCTAATTTTTTCACTAAATTATCATATATCAAGCATTTTGTATATCTCTCAAGAGTTGTGCATATTTTAAAATCTTTCATCTTTAACGATTGACGCGAGTCAGATTTTGATCGAAATAGATCACTATAACCAGTACCAACATTTGGATTTTTCTTTTTTCATGCATCTTAGCTTGTATAATGGTTCATGGAGAAAACGTATATAATAATTTTCCGAAGTAATTTCATGCTATTGTTTTCATCAATTTATGAGATGTTTTAAAAATTGTTCTTACATGCTTATATTAAATCTTATAATATTGATGTCTATCTATAACGTTTTTTTTCCAAATATCTAAAAATTCTCCTGATTCCAAATAACAGTGGATACAAAAATAAATAGTTTGCTGTGGAAAAACTGAATTTGAAAGTTTGCCATAAAACAGAAATCTTTTACGAATTATTGGATTTCTTCACCAATACTTCAAAACCTAAAAAGTATAGTTTGCCTATAAATAAAAAAAAGAAACCACCAATTTATCATGAACCTCTAGGAAAACAAAGTGAGAGGAAACCCACAAAAAAGAGTTCAGCAAATAAAATGGAATTGAGAATGTGAAGAGCACATTGAATAATCAGAAGTAGAGTTTCCGAAAGAGGAAAGGATGTTACAGCTAGTGGTTACAAGTTATGACATAAATTCTTTTTTTATTCCGCTTACAATTTTTTTCAACTGTGTTCAGTTCTCTTTTGTTGCAGTTGCAGAGCAGTCCTTTTTATTTTTATTTTTCTAATTCTCTGCTTTTTTTTCGGGGGGGTAGACTTTTTTTCAGTTTTGTGCCGATGCTTTGTAAGTCAAAAGCCATATTTCATGAGATTTCCTCTTTTCGTCAACCTTGAAATGTGTTGCCTCCACCATTTAAAACCATATTTCTTTTATAACCATCGGTTTCATTCTTTCTTTCTCTATGTAAAATACTATTTATGTATAGATTTGTTATCTCTTTCCCCACAGAAAACTCGGCAGTTGTAACGTGCACAACGTCAAAAAAGTTACACTTCGTATACCATGAGGTTACATGGTTGAGTTTATTTTATGTGTGTGTGTGTGTGTTTTTTTTTTTTTTAACAAGGCTGTGTTTTTTTATTTATTTATAGCTAAGAAGCTTTTCTTCGACTGAGATTAAATATTGTTGAGTTTAAATACTTCGGTTATGTTTATTAAATTTATGTTGACCCCCCCCCCTAAGTTTAAAAGAAACAGATTATATAGGTAATTTAATGGGTTAGTGTGATTGGTTTCAGTTAGTTATAACTCAGTTTAATTTAATCTAATGTGTAGAAAATTTGCAATTTTTTTATTAGTTTAAATTATATTATTCCAACTAAAAACTCCAACCTTCTTGAGTTCTTCAAATCTGATGTTAGATTTTTATAATATTTGCGACAACTCGACTGACTACAAGACGTGAGTTATATAAATCTCTAAATATATCAATAACCTCGTATTTGGATCCTCCAACACTACAAATTTATCAAATCGTCTTCGCTGTATTGTTAAAATATAAAGTATACATTGTACCTCGATTTCTTAATTTATCAAAGAGGAAAAAATTGTATGTAGTTATAACAAGGCTAACAAATTACAGCACATAGCAGAACATGATAAATGAAATACAAGGGAAAAAAAAAACAACAAAACAAAGGTAATCTAAAAGTACAATATACAAACGTTACCACATGTTTAAATTAGGAGCTGTAAATGTGAAAAGACCACTTTCACTTCGATCAATCAGATTTTACCCTTCTCAATTACACACACACAAACACATATATATATACACACACAGACAATTATAGGTTGCAAATCTAAATATATGTATACACACAGTGTGTGTAATATGTTCATATCTGCAACGTTGCTGTGAACCAAATAATAATCATCTGTTCCCCCATATGCTCAGTGCATTCCTATTTAATTTGATCATTAATACTTTGATAGTGCATTTCCCTGTTACCAAGAGAAATAAAGAAAATAAATAAATTTATTACTGTTCAGTGGTCTCCTGGACCTGTTTCAGTTTTATACTTTTATTCCTTCATATAATATTTTCACGGTATTGTTAATGTCTATAGTTACAAAGCCAACCTATAAATTTCCAAGCTCCTACTATGTTCAAACATGTAAGAGTAAGAGTCAAAATAATTAAACCTTTAATGCACATGTGCCAACCACTGATATATAGAGAAGTAAAATGTTTTAATTTATAGATTTGAGGTTATGTGGCCATCCATAAGCTAATAGTAAACATTGATTGCTTTTCCGTTATTTATTATTTACAAGCAAAACCCATTAATAAAATATAGACAGTAGCTCTTAAGATTATCGCTAGTTTGGATAATTAATTAATTAATATTAAGTCTAGTTTTTTCGAGTTTTGGATTATATGATAAATTGGTTACCCAAGAAAAAGGAGTACTTTTCGTCTCTAATTTCTCTTAATACTATTGGGAGATCACGTGGAATATTAAGGTAAATTCATCAGTGATTTACTATTTAGATTTTTTAATGTCTTATACAAATGTATTCGAGTCTTTGCAAAGAGTATAAGTGTTGACTTTCCATAAAATATAATCTTACTATATCAAAACCAACACTACAGTCTACAGAAGCCACTTTTCCCCCTCTTGAAATTAGAGACAATTAACTATTATTATCATTATTATTACTTAGGCTAGTTAACCTTTGACGGATGAGCTCCTAGCCGTAGCTCAAGATCCAGCTCCTCATGATGACCGTTGATCTTGGATACTCCAATTACCAACCCTAACATCATTGGTAATCTTGAAACATCAGTCTTTGTCTTCTTGGACGACGAAAATCCGTTGATTGATTGCTTCTTCCGAGGATCGAAGTCAGAACTCAGTAGACCGACCGATAACTCAGTTTTGACGTCATTATCGTAATGTTCAAATCTCTTCATTGAACTTTCCAAAACATTACTATTATCAACATCACTTATCTCCCTCTTAGTTCCATTGGGCTTTCTTGAATCTTCGTGGACAGGAAACTTCGATCCCCCATCAAGAACTTCCTGTTGTTTCTGTAGCTGTTCATGATCATAATCAAGAGGCGTGGCTTGGTCAGCTGATGAAGATGATAATGATTGTTGTTTAAGACGAGCTCGGTCTCTTCGATGAACGTTCATATGACCGCCTAGTGCTTGCGCTGACTTGAACTCTCTCCCGCAAAAGCTGCACGAGTAAGACCTCGGCGGCCACATGCAACCACCTCCACCGCCATACTCCTCAACCGCCGTAAACGCTCTATCTTTGCCAAATGGCCAAAGCAAAGCCGCGTCCGAAGTTTCTCTCGTAACCACCGGTCTAAGCTTCATCGACATCAAGCATTTTCCTCTCTCCATTACACACGCGTACGGACGCATATATACGAATACAAAAATATATGTATAATTCGTATATTATTAGAAGAAATTAAGAGAGTCTTTTTTTGTGCGGGAGAGAAGTATGTAGATTTACACGCACGTACGCGTATATAAAGAGAGACGCATATACATATATGTGTGAGAGTATAGTATGGTTAAAGCATTGAATGTGAGAAAGCTACATTGAGAACCATGAGTAAAGAGGGAGAGACTTTGATGGGGAAAGTTCTCTTTTACTTTAGTTACTCTTATGTCTTCACTCTATACATCTATATATGTAATATTTAGTAGCAATAATTAGTTGGCGAGCTTTTGATTCGAAGATATGTAAACTTAATGCCAAACGCAACCTAAGTTTTCCACGAGTCTACAAAATTAATAAGTTGTTAGAGTCGATGGTTTTCAAGAGCTCCTAATAATATGACAAAATTTATGGTTTATAAATATTTTTAGATTAGACTACAATATGTTATTTTTATAAAGACTAAACACATACACCATCTTCGGATATATGTGGCCGTAGAGGTGATGAAGACAGTGGACCATCAAATTAATTTATCATTTATATACTATGTGATAGCTAATAAGACACTGGATACATGGCATACCGCCATTAAATATGATATCGTGTGATTATTTTACGAGTATTATACGGATGAAAAGGGGAGATCTTTGCCTAAAATTTAGATTATTTTAATGAAAGACCTGTATTTCAAAGATTCAACCTACATTTTGTCTCCATATTACGGTTTTCAGACAGAGCAAGAAAAAAAATACAAAACAAGATTGGAGTACAAAGTATCCAAACTGAAGTGACTTAATTACAAAGCAAAAAATTATAAGTTTTATTCTAAAACAAAAATCAGATTATTATAAAAAAAATGTGATAAAACGCCAAAACATATATATATATCATTTTCGCATTTTAAATTTTTTGGGTGTGTTGCATCAAGACATTTTTTATTTGATATGGTGTCCATGTAACCAGCCGGATTTAATAAGTGAAGAAATTCTACATTATTTATATAGAATAGAAAAAAAAATGAAAACCTAAAAACAAAGTAAAAAGCATGACAACTTTAATATTTTGTGATTATTTATTCGTTAACTAAATAACCATTCTTCATTGCCCTCACCCTGTATTTTTTCTCATGTCACTGTTTTTGGAAAAGACATTACATTGAAATGTATTATTATTACCTTCATGGCTTCATGCTATATATATTTTATAATTAGATTACAGGCAAGCTTGTGCGAAATGTAAGTGTTGTTCTAATATATATATGAACCAAGGAAAAAAAAAATATTATACATTGCTATTGTGTATGGGCCTAAATAGACATTTCAAGCCCAGGTAACCAAGATATACTGAAGCATTTTTGTCACGAATACAAGTATACAACACAAGAACCGGCGAAAAAATAAAAACAAATATTTATAATTGATAGTTTGATACATCACGATAATTAGAACTTAACTGACGAATGATACATGAACATTTTACAAATAGAAAGATCCACATGAAACACTAACTAGTTTCATATGATAGAGGTAGAGGATGGAATTTTACCTAAATGCATATTCTTTAACAATCCAATTGTAATTGGAGTCAAAGATCTACTCAAACCTTAACAGATTAATTGCATGAAATTTCTAACGCGACCTAAATATAAGGGCATCCGATAATCATGGCATCTGTATACACGAAGCATTTTTATATATAAATTGATCCTTTTTTGTGTTCACGTCTAATGTTGTGGTGCGTAGTAATAGTGATCCATGTTCTGAAACCATGGATGATTCACGAGGACATCCTCCGGATTCGTGAAGAACCCTTCAAGGCAGTTTCTTCCATCGTCGTTGTTCAAAAGAGCCTCGTCGATGAAACCGGTCGTGTCCATTGTCATCTGATTCCGAAACTCTGGCATGTTATTAGTTTGTGATCTGCTTTCAGTAGAGTAGGAGAAATTCGCCATATGCGTCCCGAGAAACACGATCTCTTCTTGCAAAGTCACGACCTTAAAAACCAAAACCCACGAAGCAACATGGTTAATTTTTTTTTTTTTTACAACATGGTTAAATTGTTTCCAAAAACTTTGCAAAAATCATGTCCAAAATTTTGCGAGACCTGTTGCTGAAGAGCAAAGATGTGAGCGACGCAGCCATAAACAGGATCACACATGCGAGAGAGAGCCTCGTAGGAGATGGTGATCGCAGCGGCGCTTCTTTGATGTAGAGGCAAATGAAGCAAATGTTTTGAGACATTACTTGCACCGAAGACTTTGTGGACCGCTGCAAAATGAGATGAGGCCTGCTCGTAGCTGAAGTAAGGCGAGAAGACGCAATCGCTGTTGCATTTCCTCCTTAGAAACTTGCATGCTCCACATGATGATCCATGACCTGCCATTTTTTCTATCTTCTTTTTGTTTGATCTGTTTTACTCTTGCTTTTCTGTTAGCTTTAGACAAAACGCGTTGGTTCTTATAAGCCCCACCACTAAAAGTTCTTGAAGAATGACAGACTAGTTTTGAGATAAACATCAATCACTTAGTAACTTTATCTTTTTTTACTTACAATTAATGAATTAAATAATTATTCTCATGAATAGTTTAAAGGTACCACTTCACAAACACTATTATTTAAACATATTTCGCGGAATAATTGTGAAACTCAAGAATACAATTTTTTTTATGGATAGTTACTGATAGTCGAGGTATACTCAACCGTAAACGATTAGAAATATAAACGTTATAATTATATTAATAATTTCTATTTAGATTAAAATAACATATATATGTAATATAGATTTATAACTTCTAGTGATACCATTTGGAAATCCTTCAAAATTAATGTTTATGACTCTATGTACGATATTATAAGTAGGGTCTAAGTATTGCTCGAATAGGGGTGGATATCTTAATCGAAATATATAAGTGATTTAGTTTTCTTATAATTTAATTTAAAGATCCATTTAGTTATTATTATTTTTATAAAAATTTTGGTTTAGCTTTGGTCTGGTATAAAACTATAAAACTGAACAAATTTTTGATTTGAAATTAAATATAGGATAATTTATATTTCTTTAATTATTATTAAATTATGGGGTGAAATTGTATGGAATCATTTATTCCTGTTAATTCTAAAAAAAATCCCACTTGAATAAAATCAATAACAAATTTTCTTCCAATAGTTCCAGGGGAATATGTGAGAGAAAGAAAACAATGTAGTTAAAAAAAAATTGTAATTTAAATAGCATATGAATATATGAAACGTAATGAGATTAAATTAAAAAAAAATTAGATATTTTCTAACTTAAATATTACTTTCATTTTATTATATTCCTTTAAAATGTTACCATTTGTGTTATAAGAATATTTTTCTCCAATTACTCGTTTCATATATTTCATTCTTTAATTTTTATTATCTCATTTATTTGTATTTTGTTTTTTTGACTTTTTATTATTTTGTTTTAGAGTATTTTTAAATTTGACCATCATTTATACTCTTCATAAAACCAATAATAATAAAATAAAAAAATCTAAACTATTATATACGAAATTACATATCGTTTTTATATGAATTTAATTTTATAAAACTGATAAACATAAACAAAAAAAAATTGAAACCAACCCAAAAACCGAAACACCACCCTAGGACTGAGTATGGGTACCTCGATTTTCTTAAATGCGATACGTGACCACTTTTAATATAAAAATTGGTTATCTTATTTTCTGGGGGTCTGAGCGTCGTGGTCTACATTTTCATGCTAATTCCGGTAGATTACACTATATAATGGCCTAAAGTGGCTTTTAAGTGTTTTACTTGTCAAGAAGTAATGATAAATATTTTATCTTTATTCCTCAACTGTTACGTAGTCTTTAGGCTTTACGGAAATGATAAATTATTGGCTGAGATGCAAATGCAGCCATTTTGCATGGTGACACAAACAAAAGCTACAGTACCTAATGAGAAAAGGCCACTCTCCCCATCAACTTGTCGTACATTGAATTCATTCAAACCAATACAAAAGTACACAAACAGAAAAATAAACAAATAATTAGCAATATTCTGCGCATAGTTTAATCTGGTGTGGTTCAAAGAAAGATTTCAAGAAATTTTGGCTTCTTTCTCGTTTGTAGATTGTCTTCAAGGAGTTTACGCTCCTTCCTAATCTCTTTCAACCACACCAGGTCTTGATCTCATAACATTAGAGCTTTATCATGAAACAAAAAAGACTAGAACGATTTGTTATATATATAGGATATAGCTATTGGAATCACTGTTTGGAGCCGAAATTAATCAGCTCGCATCTAGACGCCAGCACCAAGGTACTTCAAGGAAAAAACTATACTTTCATTATAACCTTAATATTAGTTAATTTCAGTAAATTGTAAGTGTTAGAACTACATATAGAGGTCATGAGTCATCCTCCCCTATATATACATTGTTTTGATAGAGCTGTAATTATTGTTACCCTAAGTTCAGTATCCATTGATCATAATCAATCCATAATTGTAGTTATAATAATTATAACTGTCCTTTTCTTTGTTTGCCACTTACGAATTGGGAGCGCAATATAGGAAACTGAAAGAGCAGATAAAAAGCGGCGACTATGAACCAAATGGCAATAGCATTGAACTTACTGTTGCAATTTGAAAGTGCTCCCAAACTTCAATTTGTTTTATTTATTATTTTGTGTGGATATGACGTTTTTTGTGTGTGAGACACAAAAGGGGAAAGTTGAGGAATTGGGATTAACGAGTCGGTCTCGTTTACAGATGATATTATCGACTTTCGAGCTTTTACAGCGTTTTATCTTAATCATGCATGCAATCATATAAGTATGACATTATATTTTAATATTAACGTAAACCTTTTTTTTTTTGTCAACAACGTAAACCTTTTTTATGTGCAGTGTTATGTGTGCCTACGAACCTTGTCTACCTGTCGATGTCATTAGCCTCGCTCATAAATTCTCCTTTTGTTATCTTTTTGTTTTTGTTTTGGTGGGTCGTAAACCCTATTGCCCAAGCGGTGTCCTCCACGTGTTGTCATATGTGAAAACATTTTTATATTTCTACCTTCTAGAATTTCTTTCTTTTTCAACAAACGATTTCACTAATAATAAGGGAAAATTACAAAATTTCAAAAAACAAAATATTACATAAACAAATATATACACATCATAAATTGAGAAAATATGATATAAAACAAAAAAATGAAACAATGTTTTTTAAATAAAGTGTTTATTTTATTTTTACGTTAATATTAATATGTAATTTTATTTTTATATTTGATATTTTTCTGATACAAGTTGTGTATAGAAATAAAGTTATAAACACTGCAAAGAAAAAAAAAACGATCAGCGACGGACAGGACGAAAATATCGCTACATAGAAATCGTGGTCCACCCATTAAAATTTAGAAAGTCCACCATGATGACATAAAGCCCAAGTGAACCCACATTTTCGGTAAACCAAATTGAACAACGCAGGCAAAACATCATGATCTGACTGGATAAATTTATCAAATTCTGTTAAAATAGGGCCGATCAAATCATTGAAAACAGAAGTACTATGATTTGACGGGATGAGAATTAATTTCGATCAGGTTTCAATTCACGTAAACAATTGAAGCATATGCCAAAAATATATACTGTTTCACATTTCCATACACGTGTACACGCATATGATAACAAATTCCATGAATTTAAAATATTCCCTTCGGAAAAAAAAATGTTCTTACATAAGGTCAGTGACCTATTATATCTTTGTATATTTAGGTGTACACGTGACCTAATATTGGTTCAGCCCGACCAAAATTCGAAAGCAAGTTGGTGAAAGTAGCCATCAAATTATTCCGCTTTTTTTTTGTTTGCTAAACACATTCCGCTTTGTTTTTTCTTTGAAAATTAACATTCCGCTTTGTTGATTGTAAATCTTAGGTATAGCATCATTACGATCAAAAAGGACATACAAAACACATGACTTCCAGTCTTATTTGCTTGCTCATATTCCCCGTGTATAGTATTGACTTCAGGAATATTAATGGAAAATCAATATTATATTAATTAAACAACGACACATATATACATTAATGCGTTGAATAACACAAAATAAAAGTGGTTGCGAAACTGATAAACTGCCGTGTTATTGCATTAGAGACAAGTTAATCCAAACCTTATAAAAACTAACTATATGATCAAAGACTTTTCATATTAACAAACCCAAACTCAAAGAAACAAAGAAACAATTAAGTGGGTGATGGAGTCATCAACGACAACATCGTATTCTGTCGTGTCGGAGCTCGAAGGCACTCTATTGAAAAACCCAAAACCATTCGCTTACTTCATGCTCGTGGCTTTCGAGGCATCAGGTTTAATTCGTTACGCAGTCCTGCTGTTTTTCTGGCCTATCATAGCACTCCTTGACGTTTTAGGCTACAGAAACGGTAGCCTTAAGTTGATGATCTTCGTTGCAACGGCTGGTTTGCGTGAATCGGAGATCGAATCAGTGGCTCGAGCCGTTCTTCCCAAATTCTATATGGATGATATAAGCATGGACGCTTGGAGAGCGTTTGGCTCGTGCGAGAAGAGAGTCGTTGTCACAAGAATGCCACGAGTTATGGTGGAGAGATTCGCTAAGGACCATCTTAGAGCCAATGAGGTCATCGGTACAGAGATAATCGTTAACCGTTTCGGGTATGCCACCGGTTTGATTCAGGAATCCGATGTCGATCGATCTGTTTTCAACGGTGTGGCTAACTTGTTTGTGGATCGGAGACCTCAACTAGGTCTTGGACAACCGATTATCTCGGGCTCTCCAACTTTCCTATCATTATGTGAGGTGAGTAC
Organism: Sisymbrium altissimum; assembly: GCA_900406495.1. Classification (NCBI taxonomy): domain Eukaryota; kingdom Viridiplantae; phylum Streptophyta; class Magnoliopsida; order Brassicales; family Brassicaceae; genus Sisymbrium; species Sisymbrium altissimum. Next base: position 82,994 of record OVBI01000356.1, read on the forward strand.
GTAATAAGAGAAGAAAATGTTAGAATATTGAGTGAATTGTGATATATGATTTAAGAAAACATTACGGTCACTCCTTTAAGTGGAACAAATAGCAACCTTTCTTCGGTCCCCAACTCTTCGGGGTCGTTTTATAAACGAAAATAGTTCGATAGTTACGTTACATATTTATTAATTTTGAGGGAAAAGAAGATTTTGGGCATCTATATATTAAATACAAAAAAATATTTTTATTATTTTGTTGCATATTTGGATTTTCATTTCTAAAAAAAAATCGAACTTTTCTGTATAGTTTCATTTAAGATAAAGTCCGTGTCTAATAAAAAAACAGATCCCCAATCTTAATTATTTTCTATGGACCTGAAAAATCTCATACCCAAAACTCATTTTAGTACGTCAGCTCAATGATTATATATCTTATGTTTATATGTAGGAGCAAATTTATGCACCGGTTCCATCGAACTACAACGTCCAGCGTTTGCATGTGCAGCCACTACCGGTTATCTTCCACGATGGACGTTTGGTGAAGCTGCCGACACCAGCCACCGCACTCCTCATCCTGCTTTGGATCCCTTTCGGAATCATCATAGCTGTGATTCGGCTCTTCATCGGGTTCATACTCCCGTTATGGGCGATACCTTATGTTTCACGGATATTCAACATTCGGTTCATCGTAAAAGGAAAGCCTCCGGCACCAGCATCCGCAGGAAACCTAGGCGTACTATTCGTATGCACTCATAGAACCGTAATGGATCCGGTCATATTATCCTATGTGCTCGGCCGTAGCATCCCAGCCGTTACCTATTCCGTTTCTCGGTTATCAGAAATTCTATCTCCGATTCCAACCTTCCGGTTAACTCGAGTTCGACATGTAGACGCCGAGATTATCAAGAAAGAGTTATCTAACGGGGACTTAGTGGTATATCCCGAGGGAACCACTTGTCGTGAGCCGTTTCTGCTGAGATTTAGCGCGCTTTTCGCGGAACTAACGGATAAGATCGTTCCTGTGGCAATGAACTACAGAGTTGGATTCTTTCATGCGACTACCGCTAGAGGCTGGAAAGGGTTTGACCCGATCTTCTTTTTCATGAACCCGAGACCGGTTTACGAGGTAACGTTCTTGAACCAGCTCGAAGCAGAGGCCACATGTTCGTCAGGGAAAAGCCCATATGACGTTGCCAACTATGTACAGAGAATCTTGGGTGCTACGTTAGGTTTTGAATGTACTAACTTTACGAGGAAGGATAAATACAGAGTTCTCGCAGGGAACGACGGAACGGTTTCGTATTTGTCGTTTCTCGACCAATTCAAGAAGGTGGTCACCACTTTCAAACCTTTTTTCCAATAATTTTCAAGTTATTTTACTATGCTTTCTAAATAATGTGATCACTGAGATTGCAAACATATTTTTTTGTTTTCTTTTTAGATATAAAGTAGATATTGTTCCGACAAAAAAAAGGTAGAGATATTTATGGGTGTGTATTGTTCTTAATTTATATATCTTTTGTCGAATGTATATGCAATTATATCAACCTATTTTTGTTTAAAAGTTTAAATTAAATAAATAGCTACGTATTTTGTTACATCTCTTCAAGAGAAACCCAATAAAATAGTTGAGCTAATATCGAATAGCCGACCATTATATCAACCTTATGTATATGATAAATGGCATACAACTATCTACCTTTTAAAATTTTCGAGTTGAAATACTGTCTACAATAACCCCAACAAATACCTATCTATATTCTAATAATAAAATTTCCTTTAACGTTTTGTGTAATGGAAATGTGTTGACAAGATTGTCCACAAATTTATTTGTTTAACCACTAATAGTTGAGATATTTTAGGCAGACATCACATCTTTTAAAATGTATATAATCATTTTTAGTCATATCTAAGGCGAGAAGAAGAATATTTGACAATGCCCTGACGATTTATAGTTTGGTGGGGGTAGATTAGAAGTTGATTAAGAATACTTGAGCAGCTCATATAATCTTAACTTTTTTTTATCATATATTTATTATTTGTTTTGTTAATAAACTCATTGACCGTTAGACTTTTAGCAGCCGCCATCGCGTTAGAGCTGGGCAGTTAGAGAATGGCCACGCCAACAAAATAATTAGATTAAAGAAAATTGGTTTTCTTTTAAAGTAATTAACAAGGGTAGAATCATGTACGTGTTTGTTTGTGTGCGAAGTACGTATACATATAACAAAAGTTCAATAAATCCACTTATTGGTCAGGAAAGAATGAGCAAACTTGACGAAGTAGACGTACGTACTTGTTTGGAATGACGTTCAATGATCCAAATCGAGACATGATCTGTTTTTCGCCGTCAATCGAGACATGTTTATCCACGTGATTTGATCATCCAAAACCAAAAGATATTTAATATCCAAACTGGTAATGTCTTTTCTTTTTTTTTCGATCCAAACTGGTAATGTCTTTTTTTTTTGTCGTATATAAAAAGGAATTTACGTTTTCTTTGGACAAAAAGGAATTTACTTATGGGCCTAGCATTTTGACCAAAAAATAATTATGGGCCTGGCATGTTACTATATGTTCACTAAAATGAAATCTTTACTCTTTCGGGCTATATTGTGATACAAATGCTTAGGCCGCTAGCTAAAACATGTTTACAAGTGGTCCAGACTTTTTTATATTGGCAAAATTTGCAACAACAAAAAATCTATAAAATATATTAAATATTCAAATTCAAAAATTTTAGTATATGCATGTATTCTCATACGTAATCACGTATTTATGACAAGTATATGTCTACAAATACATGAAACCGTATCCAAACCTGAAACCTCCAATTATCCGAGATGGGTAAAGATGGCTCTTAGCAGGGTCGAATCGCGAATACCGCTAAAATAAACGCATAGTGTCGACAATTGCATCATCTATAAACAATTAGATCATCCTAGAGGGAAAGTTTGATCTCTAATCAAAGGAATAAAGCAAAAGACTTGCATATATTCCTCCACTTTGCTGATTCTGTTATGGATGTCTTTACAATTGCATCATCTATTTATCTCCCTCCTCTATATTTTTCTTGTCTATGTCAAGCTTTCGTACGCCAAATATTTGTAGATGCAAGAGAAACAGGACGCTTTACAAAAGAGAAACTTAGGAAAAGGAAAAGAGAAGAAGAAAGTTAACCGATTCAGAAAAAGGAAAAGAGCAGAAGAATGTTTATTGTTTAGGAAAAGGAAAGCTTATGTGCATTAGGCTTAGGTTTAGGAAACTCACAATCCCAGCTGTATAAATAGGGGTTGTGAGAAGTCGTTTAGAATTACGCAAACACAAG
>OVBI01000357.1:0-86150 GCA_900406495.1 Sisymbrium altissimum
ATTAAATTAAAATAATTTTAAGCCCAATAAATTCTTATAAAATTTAATATATATTAATTAAGATTAAAATTTAAATTGAGTATGTTTAGTCAAATAAAAAATTTAATATTTTATAACAATGAAAACATAGATGTAGCTATATGAAAAAGTTAAAATAAAATTAAATATGGTTTTCTTATTTTTATTTTAGAAGTTTTGATCAATTAACATATCTATAAATTTTATTTTTTACAGTCATATTATATAATTCAATTAAAATAAATTTAAAATGAATATAAATTTTTAAACTTGAATGTCTATAAATGAGTCATGTAATGTCATTTTTATTTTTTGATATTGGATTTTTGAACAATCTTTTACAAAAAAGAGAAATAGATTTTCAATAGTTTTAAAAACTCTGTTCATTTTAACAATTCAAATTATAGCATATGAATGTTTTTTTAGATTTTTGTATTATATATTTGATATGATGATTCATTTTTAAAAAAGAAAATTAAAAACAAAATAATGGAGAAATTTAAATGATTTTAAAATAATTCATATCATATAATTGAATGTCAAATCTTTATTAATAAATTATTTACTAATTTTATGGAGTTTATATAAGGGAATAATAGGAGAGATTTTTTTGTTTAGATTAGTAATTAATTATGGAAATGATTAGTTTAATATAAGAATATTTGATTTTTTGAACCAAATTATGAGTGGCATATATTGTAATTGTTCTAGTAATTTAAGGCTATTTCTAAAATGATTCTGAGAAGCCTTGTGGTGATGATACATCATGATGGCATATATGTTAATAATAAATGAATATAAAGTTATTTTTTAAAATGAATCCTCAAATAATATATAGGGGATTAAAATGACTTCCGGATCGCGGATAGTTTATAATAAACGAGACTATGAATGTTAGATAAAGAAGCTACAATAAAGTTAACCATAAACTCTAGGAACTAATTCTTTATCAGTGAATTCTATATCAGTATATTATTATGATTAAATAGCAATAAATTGTTATGATTACTTGTCATCTTAATCCCTAATGCCTTATGGGGGTCAATGTCATCATATATATTCCAGAGTTTAGAAGCCACAGCTTCGCCACTTGTAACTTGTAAATTTGTTAAGACCCTATCATTTTCATGGGTGATGGGGTCCATCTGATATTATTTTATTACTACAAAATAATATAAATGTAAACACTAACTTCCTTAGATAACTTGAAAAGTCATCAACCATATTCACTGTAGAATGACCTTTCTTTATATTTACCCATTATCCAATCAATAATGCGATTTGTCTTCCAAGAAAAAACACTGACTCTTTGATTAATTTGTCCCTCATACATTATCCATGAAATTAATTGAAAACCAGCAAATATTGGTGATATACACGTTGGACAACATCCTTTTTCAGGACAACGGAAATTAAAACAAAAATAAACAACATTTTACAGGAAAAAAAACAACTCTACTAAATGGGGCATATTAACTATCATGTGTCACTCGCGCTCATAAACCAAAAACCATGTTATATGACCACAAAAAATAATTCTATAATATAAACGTCCATTCGTTTTTATTTTAATTTTGCCGAACACACATTATAATAATTTAATCGTAATATTTTTTTGCCGAACACACATTATAATAATTAAATTAACTAATTTATAAAAAGGGGAACCTTTCCCTTCTTATTCTCTTACATTTCTCTATTTCTTTTATCCTCCTTCCACTAAAAACAGAATTAACAGAATGAACGGTGGTCATGTCTCCGTCGCCGCGTCCGACGATCTGAAATCTCCGCTGTTACCGGTCGTCCATAATGACGAACCATTCGAACAACAAACAGTGGGGCAACATCTTCGGACAATATTCACGCCCAAAAATTGCTACATCGCTCTTGGTCCTCTTCTTTGCGCCGTCGTGTGTCTATGCGTACGGCTCGGCGGAGATGATACGACGACGGCGAAGAACATGCTCGGCGTTCTTGTGTGGATTTTCGTGTGGTGGTTGACAGAGGCCGTTCCCATGCCGATCACCTCCATGGCGCCGCTTTTCCTATTCCCTCTCTTCGGAATCACGACGGCAGATCACGTGGCAAGTTCTTACATGGATGACGTCATCTCCCTCGTCCTTGGCAGCTTTATCCTCGCTCTTGCCGTCGAACACTACAATATCCATCGCCGACTCGCCCTTAACGTGAGTCTTTTTATCTCTTCATTTTCTTTATCTTTTTTTCTCATAATTTTTTTTCATGCAGTTACTTCTCTCTCTTTTATTTAGTTATTTTTCTTAAAATCGTTTTTAATTTTAACATTGTAGTTTCACCTTCTTGTGTTAGAAAACTTACGATTTTTTATTTAATTTGTTTTTAAAATTTGGTGCGATCTGGATGAGCCATGTACTCATGTGTTTGCTAGACTCTGATTCTATGAAATATTTCAAGTACTCAGATATGGTTTTGTGTGGGTCCACGGATGAGTTAAATACAAATATGATCTATGTGGAGAGCTTCAACTGAATCCCCACTTATTAAATTGTAAATTTATAAAAACGGGTAGTGGTCTATGTGTATAATAGGTAGGGATGCAAAATAAAATTGTAGATGTATTCAACAAATTGTGTATTTAGAACTTTTGTTCTACAAAGGAAAAGTCTGATTAACATAGAGAAATTATATGGCAGAAACATTTATGCTGAAAATATAAAGTGTCATCTATTTAATTTATATATATATGGTATATCTATATTTTTGTATAATCTTTAAAGTAATGGTCTAGGCCAATCCATATATCAAAGTTAGTAAGTTAGGCACGTACACACGCATAAGATACATAATTAGGTTTCAACTTACAACTATGATCTACAGTCCGATTCAGTCGTATGAGTGGAGTTTAATAATGATAAGTTAATAACCTAACGATGGATAATCTAATTCGTGAAGATAACGTTGGTGTTCTGCGTGGAGCCGCTAAACGCGCCGCTGCTTCTGCTTGGTATCTGCGCCACAACGGCGTTCGTGAGCATGTGGATGCACAACGTTGCGGCTGCGGTCATGATGATGCCAGTCGCTACAGGGATACTTCAGAGACTGCCCTCGTCATCTTCATCGTCATCGGAAATGGTGCCTCCGGCGGTGGGGAAGTTTTGCCGAGCGGTGGTGCTCGGTGTGATATATTCAGCGGCAATTGGTGGAATGAGCACATTGACAGGAACAGGCGTGAATCTGATACTTGTCGGAATGTGGAAAAGCTATTTCCCGGAGGCTGATCCAATCAGTTTCAGCCAATGGTTCTTCTTCGGTTTCCCACTGGCTTTGTGCATATTCGTGGTGCTCTGGGGTACTCTATGTGTGCTGTATTGTCCTAAAGGATCAGGGAAAGTTCTCTCTCCATATCTTCATAAATCTCATCTTCGTAGAGAGCTTGAGATGTTAGGACCAATGAGTTACGCTGAGAAGATGGTCCTATCTGTGTTTGGTGGTTTGGTTGTGTTATGGATGACAAGAAATATAACCGACGATATCCCCGGCTGGGGTTGCATCTTCGGTGGCCGGGTCGGTGATGGAACGGTGAGTGTGATGATGGCTACATTGCTGTTTATAATCCCAAACAATATTAAAAAAGGAGAGAAGCTAATGGATTGGGGCAAATGCAAGAAACTCCCATGGAACATAGTGTTGTTATTAGGAGCTGGATTCGCTATAGCCGATGGGGTACGCACAAGTGGCTTAGCTGAAGTTTTATCCAAAGGGCTCGTCTTTCTCCAAACAGCTCCTTATTGGGCCATAGCTCCAACAGTTTGCCTCATCGCTGCTATTATCACTGAGTTCACGTCAAACAACGCAACCACTACACTGTTGGTTCCTCTGCTCATCGAGATTGCAAAGACAATGCAAATTCATCCTCTGCTCCTGATGGTCCCTGGTGCAATCGGGGCTCAGTTTGCTTTCTTGCTACCCACGGGAACACCCTCTAACGTGGTAGGATTCACAACAGGGCATATTGAGATCAAAGATATGATTAAAACAGGCTTGCCTCTCAAGATCGCAGGAATCGCCTTTCTCTCTGTCTTGATGCCGACCCTTGGTATACTTAATTTCTCATAGCCACCTTTATAACTCATTTGTGATAATCAGTAAGAAAATTAGTTGCTTATCTATATTTTACATGGCAGGGGATTACATTTTTGCATCGAAAGGAGGATTTTAGTTCCATGGGCTGAAGCACAAGGCCATTGGTGCTTTTGATTCACTGTACTATATTCTTACAAGGGGGCATCATATTTTAGATATGTCAGTCACAGGTGGAAGCGGGAAATGTGGATGTGGTCAACAAAGCGGCCCATTTTTGTAACCCGGTCGATTATAGTTTCCGGTACGATTGCTTTCTTTTGTGCTCACAACGTACCGGTTTGTTTGGTCCCTTTTTGGTTTCATGTGTATATGTATATTGAGAACAAATATTTAATATAAATATGTGTATTTTAAAGCTTCGGCAATTGGGGAGATCCTATTCCTAAATCCAAGTTCCTATCGGTTAAAAATAAAAAACTCGTAACAGTTAAGCGTCAATCCATCCAGCGGTCCTACTTGTCCATATCATATCCGTCTCGTTGATAATTCCGCCACGTCACTGACTCACTGTCCAGCATGTCTTCTTCTGTTTTCGGGTTTCTACAAACACAAAAATAAAAGGAAAAGAAAACGCTCGCTCATGCCTTATTTGTCTATTTCAATAATTGTATGTCTTGCTTTTATTACCTTTTGTCCGTTACACTCATTGATGTTCTCTGTTTGTCCTTTGCTATAGTTGTGTATTATTAAACTTTTTGAGTAATATGATTATCATTATCCTTTTGGATATTTATTTGTGTAGGTAGGAGTTGGCCATTGCAAGATACATAATTGAAATCCAATCTCATAAGAGGGTTAATCCGTACTCCATCGGCTTCATTGTGTCTATATTGAAGCTGCATTCCAAAAAGTATACATAAGTAAATGTGTTACCTACATTATGATTTATAATATTTCGTGTTATGATTTAATAGATTGAAAGATAAATGTGGTTACATGAAAAAAAAGAGTTGAAAAAGATGAATTTATAACTTAGAATCTAAAAGATAAGAGGGTTTAATTTTGAATACATTTTCCATAATATCAAATGTTACTAAATAGTTTAACAGCTTTCCCTCACTTATATGGGCCATATATCAGATTATCAGAAATCGACAAGAAATAATTAGTCCGCGCCACGTCATGCCACGTCACGTGGCGAACTTCTACTATAAACTCTTGCCATTATTCCAGAAAAACAACGGTTATAAACTTTACAATCAGAAGAAAATGAATAAGAATAACAAAGCGATCTTCCTTCTTCTCCTCACTCTCGTCCTCCTCCCTCTCTACGCGTCTGCGGCGGCGCGTGTCGGCGGATGGAGTCCCATCAGCGACATTAAGGACCCTCACGTCGTAGAGGTCGGCGAATTCGCGGTCTCCGAATACGATAAGCAGAGCAATTCGGGACTCAAGTTCGTGGCTGTTGTTCGAGGCGAGTCTCAGGTAGTCGCCGGCACGAATTACCGGCTTATTGTGGCGGTTAATGACGGCGTAGGCAAAACCGGCGCTGGTGCGAGCAAGAACTACGAGGCGATTGTATGGGAGCAAGCGTGGCTGAAATCAATGAATCTCACTTCTTTCACTCCCGTTTAATGGCCGTTTCCTACTCCACTGTAATCGGTCTGCCAAAAAAAAAAAAAAAGTTAAAATAAACAAAAAGGAATCAATGTCAAATTCTGTATTACGATCTGATTTTCAATTTTCATGGTGTTGGGGTGAACCCTAAATTTGATGATGCAGTTGCGGATGAAGAAAAATGGTATAGAATTGATTGAACAAGTTGGGTTGTTGACACATCCGGTAATTATGCCGGCTAATCTGCTAAATAAGATTATGGGGTCACGAGAGACCGTTGAGAGATGTAACACTAAATCTTTAATTATTAAATTGTCTAATTAGTGTTTTGGAAAATTAGTACAGAGGAGGGGGGAACATGTGAAGGGAAGTGTTGAAGGTGTAAAGCGAACATGTCATTTGTCTCTGGTCCATATGGGTAGCTCATTAAATGTGACCACTATATTTATTCAACTACCAGTTTCACATTTTTCTTTTACTTTTATCAAGAACTGATTCGTTCGGTTTTCAATTGAACGTTTTTCTAGAGAAATTAATTTACCTAAACTCCCAAGTCTTATTAAAAAACATACATTGGGTTAATTAAAGAATCGTTAAAATGTCATTATTTGGACATTTTCACTAGATAATATCGCAATCAATATCTTTTAATTTTTTAATTCAGAGGGAAGGAAGAAGAAAGCATGAGATAGGAGAGAAAAATAGTTTTTTTTCTCTCTCTCTCTCTTATTCGTTCGAGCATCGAGCTATAAACGCTAAAAATGGAGGCAGAGAGAAAGATGGTGAGACAGGAGGAGATATAGGAGGACGGGGGCGAGATATAAAGAGAGCGCTTCAATTTTGGAGATTGTTTTTTTTTCTTTTTCTTTTTCATTTTGTTTTTGGTTTATAGCTTTTGAGTAAATCTTAGGGGAAGGAAGGAAGGGGGGGGGAGAGGAGAGGGTGTAAGGATAGGGTCGTGCGTGTCAACGAGAGGTGCTGCACGCGAAGCCTCCGCAACTGCGAGGAGGCTCCCGTCGCAGCACCTTAGCGGTAGCCTAAGCTCCTCTGCTGCTGGCTACGGCGGTGAACCGTCTGATCAATCCGATATCGGCGGTGCTAAGATGAAGGGGCTTTTCAAGTCCAAGCCTCGGACTCCGCCTGACCTCGTCCGACAGACCCGCGATCTCCTTCTCTACGCCGATCGATCCAACTCTTTGCCTGACCTTCGCGAATCCAAACGCGAAGAAAAGGTGAAAGTCTCTCTTCGATTCAATCTTTAAATTTGTTTTTGTTTATTTGCAAAGAATAATAATAATGTCGTTGCTCTCTAAATCGCATTTGTGCAATTTCTCTTTCGTATGTTTTGTAATAATAGAGGGTGATCAATTTGATTGTAGATGGCGGAACTAAGCCGGAACATCCGTGATATGAAGTCTATTCTCTACGGAAACAGCGAGGCCGAGCCTGTCGCTGAAGCCTGTGCTCAATTAACTCAAGAATTCTTTAAAGAGGATACTCTACGCCTCTTGATCACATGTCTCCCTAAACTCAACTTGGAGGTAAATTTTTAACCTTTTGAGTTTTCCAGATTTCCTAATTTGATAAAGACTTCATTTTTTGAGATTTAGATTGAGATTGAATTGCGAAAATCTTGTCTTTTTTTTTGTTTGCTTATTAGACCAGGAAAGATGCTACACAAGTTGTTGCAAATCTACAGAGGCAGCAAGTCAATTCACGGTTGATTGCTTCTGATTATCTTGAAGCCAATATCGATCTCATGGATGTATTGATAGAAGGGTGAGACTGCTTTAATCATATTGTTCATATGTTGCATTAAGCAACCAGTTTGTAGTTTCCATATTGAGAGATTACATATTTCATCATTTTAATAAGCTTTCCATGTTTTTATGTCAGCTTTGAGAACACGGACATGGCTTTGCATTATGGTGCTATGTTTAGGGAGTGCATCCGCCATCAGATTGTTGCCAAGTGAGCATATCATTCCTTTTTTTCTTCAGTTTACAACCTGTGAAGTGATTATCGGTTCGAAGATATTATTAATGCCAATGGTTTTACTAACGTACTTTCCTTGGATTCAGATATGTTTTGGAGTCGGAGCATGTGAAGAAGTTCTTTGATTACATTCAGCTTCCTAATTTCGACATTGCTGCCGATGCAGCTGCAACTTTTAAGGTTCGAACAAGTTGCAACAAACTTGCATTTTCGCTCGGATCTTTTCCTACTGGCTTAATTCGAGTGTCAAACATTCAATGATAACTCCAACACTGTAATTTGTTTTTACAGGAACTGTTAACAAGGCATAAGTCTACTGTTGCCGAGTTTCTCACCAAGAATGAAGACTGGGTAAGTTTTTCTTACAACGTTATGATCTGTGCGTCTCAAGGCATAACATTATGAACGATCCATGCTTTAGCCTAGTCTAATTCTCAAACGTTTTTGGTTTGCAGTTTTTCGCAGACTACAACTCAAAGCTTCTTGAATCAAGTAATTATATAACCAGACGGCAAGCTATTAAGGTAGGGTAAATCTATACGAAAGAGTCTGAAACATTGAAACAATATAAGTGGGTGCTCCATCTGATGTACTGTATTGTGTAAACGTTCAACAGTTGTTGGGTGATATATTGCTGGATCGATCAAATTCAGCTGTGATGACGAAATACGTGAGCTCAAGGGAAAACTTGAGGATTCTCATGAATCTTCTGAGAGTATGACGCTTTACCCGAATACCCTCCCCAAATCTTTTGTTCTTGATGATAATAGTTTGGGTAATAAACTCAATATCTTTGAATTACAGGAGTCAAGCAAGAGCATCCAGATTGAAGCATTCCATGTTTTCAAGGTATATTTTTTTGTATCTTAAAAAAGTGGAACGTAATCATTACCCACGATGATAATTGTCCTACTTGTTTAAAATCTCGGTCCAACGTGAATGTACTGAGATTATCATCACTATTGTACAGCTGTTTGCAGCGAACCAAAACAAGCCTTCAGATATAATCAACATTCTGGTAGCAAACAGAAGCAAGCTTCTGAGATTGTTGGCTGATTTGAAACCAGACAAAGGTATGAAAGTCCTGTTAAGTGACGACACGCTTTGTATTTGATCCTTTTCCTCATTGATAAATGCTTTGTTTCGTCCATCTTGTTGGCAGAGGACGAGAGGTTTGAGGCAGACAAAAGTCAGGTCTTGAGAGAAATTGCAGCCCTTGAGCCGCGGGATCTTGCTTGAGCCAACCAACAGAAATCGTCCTTCTTTCCCTTTTTAAACATTCGAAAGACATTTTTGGTGCATCGAAGTTTGTTGTTGTTTTCTTTATTAGGTAACAAATCTCTCTCACTCTCTCTTATACACACACAGACAAGATATTTATTTGATTATGTAATCACTTGTACACTTGTCACTGTTGATGAAATAAAATGGTTTTGTTAAACGCGTATAAGTTCACATGTACACATCGTGAATGTGTAAGAGAGCAGCAGGAGGCAAGGCTTCAATAGCCCGTTCAACTTCAACAACTATTAAACATCAAATGCATATTAATTTAATCTAGGAATACATATAGAGAGATCCCGAAAGCCAACAGAAAGCTGATACAAAACTGTTAAAACCAGAAAACTTCACTCTCTAATCTATACACCAACGATCTTTATGCGTATTGTGACCGATCACCGTTTCCTAGCTGAGGCGTCTTGGCGGCAGATTCCTCTGCTTTCCCTCTCTTTATGACTACATACCAAGTAAAGGCTTCGAGCACGGCCGCGACTAAGCCCAACGTTACGATAATAGCGGTGTAAGCGTTTCTCCACTGTTTCTCAGGGCTCAAGATGTCTAACCCTTTGAAAACGTTCACCACTGCGAGGATGATCACGGTATAACCAATGGTGTGGTGGTAGATGTTCCAATAGAGTCTGTACTTGTGGTCTGGTTTGGGTCTCAGAAACATAGCAAACACCTAACGTGTGACACAATCAATTGAGTTGTGCAACATTTTGATGAGAAAATACTCACTGGTAAATTTAAAACCCACCTGAACTGTTGCAAGGCAGAAGAGAGCGATCCCGATAGCACGGTGAGCACTAAACTTAATCCCGGCTGATTCACCGCCCAGTTTGAGACCGGTAGCCCAACCTGCAACACCAATGATGTAAGCAGAAGATTGGCAGAAAACGTGAAGGTAGAACCAAGCAGGGTCTGCTGATTTGGAGACTCTCAAGTATCGAGCAATGATTGCTCCTAGTGGCATCATTATTCCCCAACTCACTCCGTTCAATATTCCATGTATCTGCCACCATTATTAGAAACTAAACCCAAGTTTTCAAACAGGAAAGAAAGAAACTGAAATCATCAACTCACGTTTCGTTTTCTAAGCTTGGAATCTCCTGCTCCTCCTCCTGCGGCGGATCCAGATGCACCGGAGATGAGATTCAGAGTGGAAACAGAACGGACATTGTTGCCAGAAGTTGGATGAGGCAGAGGATTGTTCCCTGAAAGAGATCCATCTTGCCACACAGTATTAATGTTTCCGCCATTTGCAAGAGGAAGATTCAGAGTTGCGAAGATGACCATCTCGTTGTTTTGGTAAGTTGCAGATAAGTCAGTGACGTTGAAACTCAGATCACCTTCTTGGAGACTCGTCTGGTAGCTGGTGATGGGTGACGTGTAGGCCCTTATGGTCCCGTCTGATTGTGGATAAGCTACAATGGCTTGAGCTCCGACCATGCCTGTGGATGTCGGGTTCACGGCCCATGCCACCCATTTTCCGGGGGTGAGCTTTGTGTGGCGATAAGCGATTTGGAGATTGCCGGAAGAAGGGTCATAAGTATAGTGGAGGAAGGAATCAAGAACAGAGAGGTCGTTACAGGACTCAAAGATACTGTTGCTGGAGAATTTGTAGTTTGAACATGTCTGAGCCAAGACGGATTCGGTGGTGATGAAAATGAAAACAAAGAGACAGAGGAGGAGATTTGAGGATTTGGCCATAGATATTAGGACAGACAAAAAACAGAAGTTTGAGTTACGATTGGGGGAAAAAGAATGAGATGAGTATGAATTAAGGGGAAGAGAGAAGGAGATTAAGTATGAAAAGAGAGTGGGACAAGTAGGGTTAGGTTTGTTAGTTAATCTGTCTAATAAAGAATCTCTAATTCTTTTGATCACACATTCTTTCCTTTCTTAATAGTTTAATATTAGACTTTTTCTTATTTTCTTGTTCATCTATCAATTGCAATGTTTAACTTATAGTAACATACTATAGATTATAGAAACATTATAAATGAAGTGTTTCATTTCCCAAAAAGCTTTGACGTGTAATGTTCTCTTCCTTCAAGTCTCTTAACTATCTTAAGTAAAAACCAAGAAATAATAGAATGTGGAAAAATGAGAATAGTATAAATGGAGTAAATAACTAATTGGTAATAAAAAAATTGAATGGGTCTTCTTCACGTAAAAAAACAAGCTCACGCTTGTCTCACCAACTTTGTTACGAACCCATTTCTCGTTTTTTTTCTTTCTTTTTGTTAACAGTTCCATTTCTTCTTGTTTCTGTTTTTGGTTTTCACAATTCCAACTATCCATTTATTCGTAACATTTCTCTCTTTAGTTAGATCATAACTTAAATTAAATGGATTATAAGACACACTAAAATATAAGGTTCCATAGGATTTGTGGCGTAATTTAAGTACTGTTTATTGATGAATTAGACTAGGGAGGGAGGGAATGATTTTGGCGTAATAAAGAGCAATACATATCCAACTACTATAGTTGTGCATGTGCCCTAATTTAATTTAAACATCTGTTTTATTGTTGTAACTTAATTCAGACATCCACCATATAAAGAATCTTCTTTATGAGTTTTGACCAGACTAGCGGAAAACCGAGTTTGTGAGACATCCAATGAAAGTGGTTTGGTTGGGTTAGCTGGTTAGGGTTAGGGTTAGATTTTATTTATATTTGGGTCGTGACCAAAATCTCAACTGCTATCCACGTGGATGTGGACTCTGTTGGTTGTAACAAAACTATATTCCCCTTTCCAGGCAACGCTCCAGTGACTACCTGTCACATGTCTCCACTAAGTTCGTAGGTGTCATTGGGCTCAATTTGAGTTAAGACTATATTACACAGGCTTAGGTATAAATTGTCCAGCACTAATCCAATGTAGATTCCAAGTGCCAGTCTTTGTTGAAGTTATTGAAAATTAAATTTAAGTTGAAATATTTTAAATATATAACAAAATATGAATGAAATGATATTCGGATTGAAAAGTTAATGATCAATATTCTTCTAACAGTATGGACTTTATAGTAAGTATATATTTATAAGAAGATTAATTATTTTTAAAAAACTTTCAAAATCAAATTTCTAGCAACCAAAGAACCTTTTATGTAGTTTACTTGTAAAGATGGTACTCGTCAACCCTTTCTTTTAAGTGGTAATTGCTAAATTTAAACGACGGTAAGAAACACACGTAGATGGTAAAAAGAGGTAAAGTGGGTCCATTTAAGGCCCGGAAATTTATTTCTTTTGAGCCCATTAGTACACATCCTGAACCGAAATGGAAAAATTTCCGGTTTTTCTCTCTCTCTCTCTCCTTCTCTCTCTCTCCCTGACAGAGTTACTGCATTTACAACAAAGAGTCTCTTTGATTTCCTAGCAGAAGCGTTGAATCCCTGCGTTTTCTTCCCCGGATCGATTCCATTTTGGGGATCTTATTTCGTTTCTCCTCTCTGGATCCATTTCGTCATTCACCAAGTTTCTTAAATCGTTGTCGTTTTAACGAAAGGTAATTTTGTTTCCCTCAATTTTCCAAAGGAAAGAAGGAAGCTTTTTTACCCGCCTTGTGATTATCTCTGTTTTTTGTTGTTGTTTCATTATGTCAAATGGGTCTGCAAAATTTCCAAATTTGCGATGATCAGCGTCTTATTGTGTGTTTACATTTGACGGCAATGTCTTGTGATCTCTCTCCTGTAACTTTGGAATTCTATTTTTAACTCTGATTGTCCATAACACGCTCTGTTTCTTTAAAAGAAATCTCTTTTGACTGACTCCTTTGTCTCCAGCGTAATTTGCTTCTTACTTGGGTTTAGTTTCTTAGCTGAAATTTCCATTTTTGTGTATAAATTCGGTGTGTTAGAAATATCTCATCTTTTTTAGAAAAAAATGTGGCCTACCTTCATTTGATCAGATTCATATTCACGCAGAAAGTATCCCTGCAGCAATCATTTACTCATTCATCTTTTGTGTGAACCTTAATGACAAGACTGACGATTTCCCATCAGTGTTTAACTGCACTTTGTGTGATCCACTCATGAGTAGTGTTGGTTGCTTTGGGCCCGCGCTTGTCTTTTCTGTCTGAACTCTGTTTTCTCTTTTCGATAGAGAGAATATTGCTCTGCTTTCCTATTGGAGCCTTCGATGCCTTGTGAATAGTTACTATCCACCGACTTTAACTTTGATTCTCAAATGTGATCTCACTACTAAACTTGCCTTTACTTCTTGTATATAGGCCTACACACCCAAGTGATCTTGTATACCAATATTTTGTTGGAGGTGGTTAAGGCTCAGATCCAGCTTTCAGAAGAGGTAACTTGTATTGGTTCCATACTTTAGATCCACCACGCGTTTACGCCCTGAATGATAGATTTTCTTAGGCGGTTGAAGACCTGAAATTTTTGAAATTTAGTCAACTTTGCTATGCAGAACCTTCTAGGAAGCTACCTCACTAGACAAGTGATCTTAAAAGATTCTCTTGCGTCTGCTATTCTTAACTCTTAGATCTCAATCTTTCCTGTTTCTGAAGTTTTCCTTTGCCAACTCTACTTTCTCTCTTCCTCACTTTGGCAATTTTTTTTGTTCTTAGCTTTGTAGACGGGTTTAAAAGCCAGAGGTAAAAATATGCTTCTGTAGAAGGGGGTATTATAGCAATAACTCGGAGATGGCTTTTTTTTCTGAGGACGACAAGAGTGAAGACTACCTCTTTAAGATTGTTCTAATAGGTGACTCTGCGGTCGGGAAATCAAATTTACTTGCAAGATTTGCTAGGGATGAGTTCTATCCCAATTCAAAGTCGACGATTGGAGTGGAGTTTCAGACGCAGAAGATGGATATTAACGGGAAGGAGATCAAAGCACAGATATGGGACACGGCAGGTCAAGAACGTTTCAGAGCAGTCACTTCTGCGTATTACAGAGGTGCAGTTGGAGCTCTTCTGGTTTACGACATCAGCAGACGGCAGACTTTTCACAGCATTGGTAGATGGCTCAACGAGCTGCACAGTAAGAATCATCACACAGACACACAACAAAAGCTCCATCTTTCTTTCTTATTTTATTCTAAATAATCTTTTAATGCAAATAGATGTTATGAAACTGTTGCAGCACACTCTGATATGAACGTTGTGACGATCCTGGTGGGCAACAAGTCGGATCTGAAGGACATTAGGGAAGTGTCAACAGCGGAAGGAAAGGCGTTGGCGGAAGCACAGGGACTTTTCTTCATGGAGACGTCAGCTCTGGACTCATCAAACGTGGCAGCTGCATTCGAGACGGTTGTGAAGGAGATATACAACATATTGAGCAGGAAAGTAATGAGCTCACAGGAGCTAAACAAGCAAGATCCTGCCTCACTCAGCAATGGCAAGAAAGTTGTGATTCCATCCGAGGCACAGGGGGAGTCCAAGAAAGGTGGGTGTTGTTCTACGTGATAGAAACTAAAATTGTAGAGAGCTTAAAAAGGAAGATTAATTTTCTCATCTGTTTGATTGTTTCTTTGTCCATGCTGCCGTGAATGTTGAAATTTGCGATACGCTGTGTTGTGGTGTGGAAGTGTTTAGGTGTAGCAATCTGTAAATTTTCCATTGCAGAAGCTTTATGAAAACTCAAACTCCTCTCTACAAAGTTTACCACTTTTTTTTGGGTTCAACTTGGCGAACGGTAATGATGATGATGATGGTCATCCGTCTGTTATTGGCACTTATTATGAATGAATAAAATAAAGTTTCAGAAAACGTCACTATAGAATCTTGATATTATTGCTAATTGATAATCATGATAAATCTTTTTTTTAACTGTAAGTGACTTGGATGTAAATAAAATATTGTTGTTCTTCCAATGAAGCATTTGTCATCGGGAAGAGGATCAAATCGAGCTGTGGAATTAGATTGATAAACATATAAACAAATGTTAGAGATAAAAGTTGAAGTGCAGAGATCACACGTGCAGTTGCATGTGAGACAGATTGGCTCCACACATGATTGCATTTATCGCCGTAGTACGGATTCCAGACATCATCGTCATCATCATGATGCAATTTTTCCTTCAGCTCAAACCGGACATTTTCGTAACTACTGTCTTACGCTCTAAACCGGTTTGTATTTGGCTATAGGTTGTTTCGGTTTGATTCGGTTTAATGTTCTCAATGATCTCCGCAAGTCCATTCAAGGCCTGAAAATAGGAGAAAAAAATATTAAACCTTTAGCATATACAAGTGAAACTATAGCTGACGCTCAAGCTGTGCAGCATTAGCTTCTCAGGTCTCTGTGTTTACCCTTTTTGTTTCATGCAGTGACACCTCCAACATTTCAACTTTCTGCAGAAACCAACCACACAAATCAGGAAAAAGTGACAATCATCATCGTCATCTCATCATCATGAAACTAAATATCTCCTGATGTCTATATTATGTATATGTATGCACGCAATTTCACCTTCTGTGTTTCCTTAACAGCAGCTTGCAGGGAAGCGTACTTCTGCAACGTAATCATGTTCTCGCCTGCGTCTTCCTGCAATTCATATTACTCAGCTTTGTCACTGAATTCAAGAATTCAACTTTTATTTAATTTATAATCCTTTATACTTTTTGGTTGGCTGAAGTATTTTCCTCAGAATCAGCATCTCCAATTGTGCAAGTTTCCTAAAAATATCGATATGCCTTTTTAGGGGAAATAACCGCGTCTACTTGATGGAAATGCATTGGTTCTGGCATAAACCTGGATCTTTGCCTTGATGTTTGGGTCATTCCAGGGTCCATCATCACTGAAAAGACACCCTCCACGATCTGAACAGGTGCAGTTTCCTCCAAGAAATGTTGGTAAGTTACTGTTTAATGACATTAAACACAAACCATGCTGAGACTCTAAAGCAACTCCTCATATAAGAGACATATCTTTTCACTGGTTTTAGTAGACAAACGAATCAAAAAGCTATTTAGACCTTGGATCTATTGCTTCAAGTAGCTCTCCAAGGTAGTTGGGTCCTAGCACCTGGAAAAAAACATAATTTATCTATAGTTGAGAACCTGTGTCTAAACCAAAAAATCAAGTGGCATATTCGTACCTGAACTTTAGCCAAAGTCCGAGCATCAAGAAAGGTCTTGAGTGCAAGCCACAGCATCCGGAATCCAGAACTGGCGTTGACAACGAAGAGGCGATGCAACGTCTAGAGCCCAAACCCCAATCAGAATTACAAGCATTGACAATGAAAGAGGCTAATGAAATCCGAAAAGGTCCACCTACCTACCTCAGGGTAATAGTTGCTGTCTATCTTCTGAATTTCCATGAAGAGAGATCTTGCAGCTTTTGAGAAGTTTGACATTCCCTTCTCAAAAACAACAAATCAGCCACAAACAGTAGAACACTTACATCAACAATAGAGGCGGGAAGTATCAACCACTTACCAATCCAGAGACATCCAAGATCGTTGTGGTAGACGAGACGTGTTTCTCTGAAGCAATTGAACACGCCGGATATCTCAAGCTCAGCGTTTTCTCTTGTTCCTTAATGTGATACTTAACATATCTCTCAATGGTGGTTGCTTTCGAGAAGGCGTTGAGGTCAACCATCCCTAGTCTTTCGATATATATTGGCCTACCACTTCTGTCTACCTTATGAAACCCATGAGGGTAATGTTTCTTTACTTCACTGTATTCCTCATACTTAAACTTCTGTCAGACATTTCGGCGAATATGGCTGTGAGTTAGCTGATATAGTTAACGAGAAACTAACCAAAAAAGCTCCAATTTTTTTGATTACCTTAGAGATCATATCCACTTTAGAATCCACCCGCCACTTCATATAATTCAGAAACGCATCTTTTGATTTCTCCAGATCAAAATCCCTCATCTTTAGAAACCTGACACCATAATCGAAACAATTATAACAGATCATTTCAACGAGCAAGTTTCGTAAATAGGATGATGGTCGACGGTACCTGAGAAGTGTTATAGGATCTCCGTGCTTTGCAGGTAACTGGCCATGGAGGAGAAGCAAGTTACGAAACGCTTCCACCATTTGCCCATTGTTTGAGTTTTGTTGTTCGTGAAAGGAATCAGATTGCATTGAATCTTCAGGACCATCAAATATGTCTATCTCTCTGATACTCACCTCTGTTTCTTGCATCTGTAACGATCATGTGCTATGTTTTCAGAATTCAAAATTTTTGAAGAATGATAATATGTCGAATAGCTGCGTTGAAGTATAGAGGAGGGAAAGAAAAGGACTGAGAATCGAATTCTCATAGTTCCTTTAAAGGAAACAAAACAAAAAAAGGAACAGAAAGGAAAGCTATAGTGAAAGTAGAGAGAGGAAAATGGAATAATTGGTTTCTCTCGGCGCGGGAAAAGTTCGGCGAGAGAATATAACGGCCTTTGTCTGCTTCCCCTTTCTTTTCTGTGTCGTTTTGAGGGAAAGGCGTTTTGGTTTGATTTTGTTGGATAAAATGGGCCTACTATATATGTGTGACAATTTGAAGAAGATGGGCCTACTATATAATACTTTTCTCGTAAAAATTTTGTCTCAAAAACTATAATTTCCTTATGATGAGAATGAGAGCATATGTGATTTACAAAGTATATATTCTCCAACTTTGTCTATGTGTAAAAAATGGAATCAAAGCAATTGAATTATGCATTTACAATATTATTTTAATAAATACAAACCACCTCGTAAAACAGAAGTATAGTGTGAAAATAAGTTTGGGTCCCATGAGCCACCATGAAAGATTCCGAACTAGCCTTTCGGAGGACAGGGGGCAGTTTCATCAGAAAAAGTAATGTGATGAATGAAAAGCTATGGGTAAATTGTAAAGCAAATAATCAACTTTTTTGAAAAAAACTAATTTCCGTAACTCAGGTTGTTTTGTTTGGAGTATTACAGTTGATAAACTCGTAAACT
Organism: Sisymbrium altissimum; assembly: GCA_900406495.1. Taxonomy (NCBI): domain Eukaryota; kingdom Viridiplantae; phylum Streptophyta; class Magnoliopsida; order Brassicales; family Brassicaceae; genus Sisymbrium; species Sisymbrium altissimum. The sequence goes on from OVBI01000357.1 coordinate 17,867, forward strand.
AATTAGATATTGTATCATCTATGGTGTTTAAATTAATATCCCTTAAAATCTAGATTAAGTAACAAATTAAAAAACATGTGTAGTATTCATTTTTAACTTCTTATTCATAAATTAATTTGTATAGTTTCGGTTTATAATTATTAATAATTTGAACATGAATAATTAAATTTAAATTGCATTAGTCCCGTTTATCTATATATATATATATATATATAACAGATATCGACGTCTTCAAAATTTTAGTATTCCGGTCCTGAAATGATAGGTGATAATTAACTAATAATTGGAACATAAACCATTCAATCAACATTATTTGTGTCGTAATGCATGTTGTTTCGAGTGCATTTTAGATTTTAACATTTGATCTTTTGTAAAGTTTAATCCCTAAGTACTTTTATCTGAAGTTAAAGTTAATAACGAACCGGATCGACTATCAAAGAGACTGTATTATATATGGTCCCCATATCGGATTTACAAAGAAGGTTTGTAACAATCTCCAACGTTCAGAAAATAATAGGTTTGATAGGCTGTGGTAGATTGATATGATGATGAGTGGTACTTTTCAAAGGAAGTGGGACCAAATGGCTTCACGTGACGCTTATAAGCAGTGTGTCCGCACTATCATAAATTCACGTACTCTTATTATTATTTTCGCCCATTCTTCTTTTCCCTCATATTTCCCATTTTTTGCTTTATGGATTCAATTTCTTTTTCTTTTTCTCCTCATTAATATCCAATACGACCGTTTTATTATCAACGACTCGGTTGTACACATTGATCGACTGCATGTGTGTGCAAATATGCAGTGTATATTATATATAAAAATACATATAATACCCACGACACGAGTGAGAGAGAGAGTGGGTTCCTCATGCTACATTGTCGCTAATTAGGCCTACTTTAGATAATGTTATCATGATTATGGGCATTCCAATATAATTAATATATATGGCAGCTATAGACTATGACTTAAACACTTAGTTACAGGCTTACAGTGAAAATTACGAATCGTGGGCTCCTATCTATATTTTACCAAAAAAGCTATACCATTGGTCGAATCTGAAATAAAGACAAACCCTAAACTCAAAACCTGAAATAATTAGCCAAACACTTGATTCCAAATAGAAAAAAATAGCGACCTAACACGATAATATATGCAGACTACTTAAAAAAATAAAATAAAATAAGGACCAAATTTCTTGGTTTAAACAGTAAAAGCTAATACATATGAAGACAAAAAAAACCTTATAGCTATACTACTCTTGTGTTCTTTGCCAATGTTGGCTTCACTCCATCACAGAAATATGACCGTTAAGACTCAAACATATAAGGACCACTTTCTAATTAGTACATGTATAATATCCATCGATCCTCCATCGTCATTTGCTTGCTCCAACCATTTTCTTTCTCATCACAGTCTACTATGGCGCAACTCAGATCTTTTACTTATTCCTTTAGTTATCTCTTTTCAGTTTCTCTTTTAATCTTCATATTCCATTGCTTATGTTTTCGTTTTTCATTTGTTGCAGCTTGTTCAAACTCCACCGAAGACCAACACCATCACCACCGGAAATGGGTTGGTCCCTCAGGACACAAAGTCATCACCGTCTCACTTAACGGCCACTCTCAGTTTCGCTCCGTCCAAGATGCTGTGGATTCCATACCAAAGAACAATAACATGAGTATCGTTATCAAGATTGCTCCCGGATTTTACCGGTAACTATAATCCCTAATTAACTCTTCTTTTTTTTCATCTAATTCTTAATTCGTTTGCTACTTTTTTGTTTTGTTTCATGCACACATGCAAACTAGCTAAGGGTTAAAATTTTACTTTGCATATGTACAATATCCAGAGAGAAAGTGGTGGTTCCAGCGACAAAACCGTATATAACTTTTAAAGGAGCGGGTCGGGACGTGACGGTTATAGAGTGGCACGACCGTGCATCCGACCGTGGTCCTGACGGTCAACAATTACGTACTTATCAAACCGCTTCCGTCACAGTCTTCGCTAATTATTTCTCCGCTAGAAACATTAGCTTCACGGTACTAATTAATTTTAATGCAAAACAGAGAACGTTTAAGTATATGCATCATAAATGAGAGTTCTTTTTTTCTACTTATAAAAAGTGTGAGTCTTTATTCTTTCCTTCATTTTTCATAAAATGTGAAGAATACTGCGCCGGCACCGATGCCGGGAATGCAAGGATGGCAGGCGGTGGCATTTAGGATCTCTGGCGACAAAGCTTACTTTTCCGGCTGCGGATTTTACGGTGCACAAGACACTTTATGCGACGACGCAGGCCGTCATTACTTCAAGGAGTGTTACATCGAAGGCTCTATCGACTTTATCTTCGGTAATGGCCGCTCCATGTATAAAGTAAGGAAACAAAATTGAAAATAATATTGCATTAATGAATACTGTATGTATGTTATGACTTGCATTAAATAAATTATTAAAATATCAAAATGAAGATGACTAATAGACATTGACCAATTGTTATAGTTAGTTTTGTGTTAGAGATACATAATAAAACAATTGATGTGTTAACTGTTGGTGAAGGATTGTGAGTTGCATTCGATAGCGTCAAGGTTCGGGTCGATAGCGGCGCACGGGAGGACATGCCCGGAGGAGAAAACGGGTTTCACGTTCGTTGGTTGTCGAGTAACGGGGACGGGTCCTTTGTACGTGGGTCGGGCCATGGGCCAATACTCACGCATCGTCTACGCCTACACCTACTTCGATGCTCTTGTTGCTCATGGTGGCTGGGACGATTGGGACCATAAATCCAATAAAAGCAAGTACGTACTATTTAATTACATCCTTTTTACTATGCTTGAAAGTTAAATATATGATTTTGAGTTAATCCAGAAATTTTTTTTAAAACAGGACTGCGTTTTTCGGAGTGTACAATTGCTATGGGCCAGGGGCAGCAGCGACGACAGGCGTATCATGGGCCAGAGCTTTGGACTACGAGTCAGCCCATCCTTTTATAGCGAAGAGCTTCGTAAATGGGAGACATTGGATCGCTCCTCGAGATGCTTAACCAATTTCAAATGTTTTTTTCACTTACACTGCTCCTTACTACACTACACGTTTTCCTTCTTATCATAGCTTAGTTATCATTCCTTTATTGAATTTATTATTGAGATTTATTTGTATTACATGTCCGAGATTCTTGTCAAAATGTGTAAACTTCTATTTATAAAGAAATCAATATATGTACTAGCAAGAAACGCCGGAGTACAATCAATTTGTGTATTTAGTTTCTATGTGTACTTAAATCCCTTTACATTTGTAATCCTTTAGAACTCTGTTTCCTCAGTACCAATATCTAGTGAACCCTAGCAAGTTGAGAACAAGTAATTTAAAGGGAAATAACTCATCCTGTAATTTATGTATTTTATTATTACAGTTACATCGTCCCAAACATTTTCATGTATGTAAACATATGTTCCAAAAAGAAAAAGAAAATTGGTCAGATAATGTATTAAAAGACTAATACAAGTTGTGTAAAACTCCTCCTTACATCTCTTCACATAAATAACAAATACATGGAAAAATTGGTCAGATTTGACCTTATGATATATTTAGCAAAAGCTATAATTTTGCAACTTTCTGAAGATAACTTGTGGTGCCATTCTCAAAACCCAAATGAAGCAATGAATCAATCATCTATACAAACCGCAATTATATTGCGTGCCCCTATCATTAAAGAAGAAGACTTAGGACGGAAGTAGGCTCCTCACGCTCCCTGTTTTCCTCATGGATCAACAAGGAATTGATTGGTTTATGTGTCGAGAACTTCCCCACCTGCGACACTGACCAAAAACTTTGTATTCCACCTTCCGGTGACTTAAAGTTCCACTTCCTGAAGCTCCTCTCCTAAGCTGCTACTGCTACTGTTGAGTAGAACTGGTTTGAAGGTTGATGGACTAGTTGGAGGAGTAAACGAGGTGTTGAAGTTTCCGCTCCATGAAGCTGTTCTTCTGGAAGCAGGAGGAGGATGATCCCCGTTAACGCTTATTCCCGATCCATTTCTTTTGATGTTGTCCATACTTGGATATCTCTGCATCGTCATTTGTGGTGGAGCCGGTGAAGCTACTACTTCATCTCCCGAGGCCTCCTCCTGTCTGGTTTCAACAGCAACCGGTTCCGATACTTGGCCGTTTGAAGACGATGCAGGTGTTGCTGGAACGAAGAATTTTGCTTTTGCAGGAATTGGTGGTTTAGGGGATTGTATGGAAGGTGACTGAAACATGGTCTGAGAGTTTGCACGACCTTGATTAAAGGTGTCAACGTATCTGCCCAAAAAGAGAAAATGACTTAATTATAAGTACAAACCCATAATCTACAGTAAACCACTAACAGTACTGCAAATTACAATTGACAACTAACAGCTGGAAACTGCAACCAAGACAAATTCTGCCTGTTTCATATTCATCTTTCCTAGTAGTAAACCAGACGTGGCTTATATTTCCTCCTTAATGCATTTCTATGTGACAATAAAACTGCGTTCATGATTTAGGATCAAGGATAGTCTCAATCTAAAGTGCCTCAAGCTATTTGTTTACCTTGCACGCACACCCATACGTCCACGAGCTGAGAATTGATTCGAACCCTGTGAGACTGGTGGGATTCCTGAAGAATTCTCTGACGGAGTTGGGCCGCCGGAACTCCTGCTCCCACTAGATGGATTCATATCAGATTTGTTTTCATAACCTAATGAGTTGTTTTTGTACGTCCCTAATGTTGGAGGAGGAGGCAGTGCAGCTTCCTCAGCTGGGGGTTCCACACCTTTCTCCACCCATCTCTTTAGTTTATCATCATAGTAGAATTGATTTTCTGCGCCCAATTTTGCCTTAACCCAAGCATGAACCAAAACAATTAGAATAAGTTCAAGCACACATCACCAAGACCAAAGCGTTTACCAGTGTACCTCTTTGGATGACCGAGCTTGTAAGACCCTCCCTACAGTGTCCTTCAGCATACCAAAACCAAATCGACTAAACCGCGAACCTGCCACACTCCCAGATGATTTCAACTGTGTCACCCCGTCAACCTTTACTTTTGAGGAGTCAGCCAGATCCTAGAAAAAGGCAAACCAATTATACATTCTATATTTGAACTCAGTCTTAGTGATGATAATGGTTTTCTGGTATAGACCTGTATTGGCGTCCTACCGAAGTCTGGCTCTGATACACTTCTAGTATGTACTGCCATTCTCCTCCCATTCCCACCCGACTCATGTACGGGTTCCATTGAAGCAGGTGGCATCAATGATGACATTGTATTCACCGATTGACTATATGGTAACTTAGTGGCTTCCTGCTGTTGATGATGATAATCTTTTGCCTGAAGGCTTCCTGACGTTGAATGTGGTGCAGGTGGTGGCATGCCCCCAACAACACGATTTGCCGTACTGTCAAGAAGACCTAGCAGTCTTCCAACAAGTTTTGCTGGGGCCAAATTTGCAGTATACCCACCCTGAAATAGATAATTGTCCGGTTACGTTGGATCGTAAGAGAAAAAGAATATAGACCGCTAACAGATATCAACAGTTCTATGTAAGTCTATTGGAGCTAGAAGTTGTGTGGACTGTACCTGTTGGTGGATACGGATTCTCTCTTCCAGTGATGAAACGAACTCTTTCCAGGTTTCCACTTCAGGTGATCGGCCAGTCTTGAGGCATTTGGATACTGCTTGACAGTACCTGATTCAGCCACAGAACAGCGACATCAGGAAGCTATAGACAGTCTAACCAAGGAAAAGTTGGTGGAAAGTGAATCTTCTTACTTCTGTGCAACCGAAAGTTTACCAACTTCAGCCAGCATATGGGCATATATGACTTTATATGGTTGAAACGGTAACAGGATATACTGAGAATTTCCCAGCGTCTTGGAGTATTCATATAACTCTGTTCTCTGCCAATGCAAAGATCAACCAACGAATAAGGAAAATATCAAGCAGTAACAAAACGAATGGTGTCCTCCATGAATTTTGTTGGAGTTCCTATGCAACACATATTTGGGGAACGAGGAGGGTATTTACGATAGGCTCAAAATAGATTCTTCCGCCTAGTATGATGATAAATAAAACCCCAGTGACAAAACAATTACCTGTATAGCCTCTGGGCTTGCGTATGTTCGAGGATATCTCCAATGGTCCCCTCCGACAAGGCAGAGTCTGGCACTATCTGAGTATTGATCAAAGTTCTTATCCGCAATTAAATAGCAAATATGCGCCGCAATTATCTGATTCATAACCGTAGTTCAAATGTCAGGATAATTTTTCCATGAAGTAGAACAATACTACAAGGCAGAGAACTACCTCGCCCCTTTCTTTCCACATGCAATCTCCAAGATGGGTTATAACAAGTTCATCATCTGTGGTTCTGTTGGCAGTTATTACACCCAGATTCTCTTCCCAATTGTCAAGCATGCTACTAGTTCCGAACTGCGATTCAAGGAAACAAAGACACACTATTAGCAAACGCCCTGTGGAAGAGCTGCAACTGGGAAGAAATTATGTCCAGAGAGGTACGTTTGATGATCCAAAGGTATGTCCTGTAAACTAGTTCATGAGCGGGGAGTTGTTATACCAAGGGTTAACGATTACGTTAGTATTAATTTTAACACGCTCCGAACTAAGGGTATGTTTTATCGGAACTATAGGAGCAATTGTTGGGGAATACTTTGTATTCCTTGGTAAGAATATTACCATAGTAAATAGTAATGTTCCTCTAGACATTTTCTATGTCACATTTTAGGTTTATCCATTACCTGAGGTTGCTGTTGAAGCACATTTAAGGAACCAGGAAAGCTGTTATCGCTTGTACTTCCAGTGGAGAACACTTCAGCAGGTTGCCCTGCAACCAGCAGGCACAATGTCCGTAAAGGTGACCCAGGTACGAGCTGGCGAAGAGCCATTTGTTTGACAGTGTCAACATAGAACTGCATCGATTTAAGGCACCGACCAAGTCAGTCAAACAACCACAAGAGTAGAATGTTAGATCTATAGCAATCATAGGAAAGGAACCTGTTGGCCAAGTTGTGCCGCAATAACAAGTGCTGGCCCCCACAAATGACCTTCTTGTGCACATTGGAGAGCCTCCAATTTCCGACCAGAAGCCAGAAGATTCTGCACCTCTGAAGCAGTTACCTGGGAAATTCTTCCAAATGAGTTAATACGCAAAAAAAAAAAAAAAACAATCGACTATTTTACAACCTTCTGCCTCGAAAGAGAGATATGGGATAAGATGTCGAATACTCACTTGCATTTGTGACTCAGGTGGCAAATGCTGCAAGCATTGGGTAAAAGGAGGAGCATAACAACCATTTTGTACGCCATCTTTCTTGGCAAATGCAAAAAGTTTAGCGACTGCTGCCTCGGCAGAATCCGTTTCCTATTTGCAGTGTGGATACAAGGATAAGAAAATTGTAATACATATCAATGTTACCTTAAGAAGCCAACTGAGAATAGACTTAACTGCTTACCTTTTGCGTTGCATCAGTTCCAAAAGGAGACCGGAGTTTCCCATAATACTGACAAGATATTCTGAGCAAAGAAAGAAGCATCTTTAAAAGTTTCCCTCTTGAATAGTCCATATCGGAAGATTCACAATTCAGAATTCTCTCATCAAGCCACTTATGCAAGTCTTTACTTCCAACATTTCCTCCAACCAAGGGACCTGGAAGAGATTGTTGATTCAGACAACTGAAATAACTCAACGAGTTATCCCCAGGACTTGAATAAGAGGCACTCCCACAAATAACTTCTGCCAAGTTTAAGAGAGAGATATAGCTTCCCCCAGTTCCCTTCTGAGTAAGATAGCAGAAGGTTAGCAGTACAAACAGATTTGCAATTCACTTTATGTTTCTTACATGTTCTATGATGAACTGTCACTAATATTATTTGAAAGAATGTTTTCAACTTCCATGACTGTAAACTAAACAAATGAAAAGTACCAGTTCGGGTCTAACCTGACTCCCAAATGATGAATTCTGCAGAGAGCCATTAGTATCCTTCATAACAATAAGCTTTCCGCCAAATCCAAAATTGACAACTGCATGTGGTGGACGCCCGTCAGGTGATCTTCCAGCACTTGGGGAGAAAAGCTGATTGCTCTGATATGACTGTTGAGCATCATCTGCGTATTTCTGTCCATTATAGAAATCGTTTGAGAAACTCAATGGTCCATTTTGCGTGACATTAGCCATATTCATATGCTGAGGGATGAAGCCTTGAACTCCAATCTCATTTGGCTTAAACTGTTCAGCCACAGATCCTGTGCTGTACAAACTATTTACTTGTTGGTTTCCTCCGAAGTTTGATAATGAGGCAGAAGTTACAGCCGCCTCAGTCTTACCTCCATTTTCTGATTGCCATGAGTTTATAGCCTGCTGATTGTTGGCATAGTAAGATTGGTCCCAACTTCCGTGTTGGCTCTGTATAAATTCTTGCGCCTTGAATGTTTGTTTTGTCTCATTAACATTATACATGCTACTCTCGCTATTATTGTCATACGTATCTGTAAGAGCATGGCCATTCTGAACTTTTTGATCATGAGCTTGACCAGTTCCAGTTGTTTGAGAAGCCTGGTTGTAACTATCCAAGGAGCGCCATTCTTGAGCAATTGTGTCATAGTACCACCCCGGATACTGCGCGTCAAAGACCATGTGTTCTGGATATCCATTGCTCACTTGTGAAACCTGGTTCCAAGTAGGCACACTCTCAGCTGTGCCAGCCGCCACTGCAGATGTTGTACTCTTTGTCAAATAAGCAACATCCGACTTATCAGCAGCAACGCCTTCCCAGTTAGTCGTTGAGTTTCCATAGCTCTCCTGTGAATTCATGCTTGCATCATGACCATCAACTTGATACCATTGGCCAGTATTAGCATCATATTTCCATCCAGGATACATATGTTCCCAAGATTGACTGTTATCCACGTACTGCCCACTTGTAGAATCGTGATTCTCTTCACCCTGATGTTGCTCGAAACCTACCGAATTATCTAAACCAAAAGTTGTGCTCTTTGTATCATTGGATACGAAGTTTCCGGCATTGGCCACATCTACCTGCGCCTTCCCCTGTAAATTTCCTGTAGATCCCTCCAACTCGGTGAAGAAATCAGAGTATGAACCAAACCCACGGCCGTCATTTGCAGATGAATCCGCATAAAAAGATCCCCAATCAACCTCCTTAACCCCATGTATCCCGGGCTCATTAACTATTTTGCTTTCTTTTGCTGTTTCAGGTAGTGGCACATGATCACATAACTTATTAGCATCACTCTGCACATATTGGACAGCTTCTTCCGGAGCAATAGATGGCTCTTCTTTTCCCAGCGAACTACTTACAACCTCCTTTGCAACATCGTTCCCAGAATCTGCTTCATTCAAAATTCCATCTCCATCACCCACATAACCGTTAACAGTAGAGAGATTTGAAAAATCTCTGATGTCATCTGAGTCACTTCCATCGTCAAATTTCAGCTGCGCCGCAGAAGATGAAGCCTGAGCTCCGCTGGGAGAATAGGAATCATCAACAAGTTTGTCGAAGAAATCCTCGTCCGTTTGATCCTCCAGCAGGAATTGAGAAGCCGAAGCCATCACTCGAAGATAAGATCAAGATCGGGACAGTAATAACTCAATCCTAAACCCCAACAAAGTCACTGCAAGAGATGGAATGATTTGCTCGATTCACAAGAAGATCAAATGCCAAAGAAAGAAACTTCTATAGAACACAAAACGATCAAGTGGAGCATGATGCCATAGAATCCGATCAACAACTTATTCGTCGGTGAATTTCTCCGATCCACCCAAATTTTGCTACTTTTCCAAAAACTTTCACGTCTAGTCTAAAGCTCTTACCATTCTCACCAAACTGCTCCCACGAAACAAATATGCGATGTGATTCGAATTATGTCTTCCTATTGACATTTCTATATGCAATCGAGCATGGTGGGCCGATCTGTTTAGAAGGGATCGTTCAAATGCTAAGATCTGTGTCTAAGAAACTTACAGCTTTTTCCGACATCTCGTATCTACTCAATGACGGAGACAAACCAGGTGCGTCTCCGGAGACAATGGCTACGTTTCTTTGTGCCGACAGCATCATGATGGATGCATTAATAAAAATACATGTTTGTCTCAAACACGCTCTGTTTCCAAATTTCCAATTTTTAATCTTGTTGTTGAGATTCCGCAAGAGAATCAACTCGCTGGAAGATGCTCACAACGTGTTTGAAGAAATTCTCCTGATCAAGAAATATGTCATCTCTCGTAACTCATTTTGATTTTCTGGATTTTACGTTCGAGGAGGAAGAGAGAGGGACTGACTCTGTAGCTCCCACAGATCTGATGAATCCAACGGTTGGCATTGGATCGCTCCTTCCTTCAGATGCTTAAACCAAACCGGTTCATCCGTTAGCTCGATCGGACAACAACTGAAATAAATTAATGTTATGTAATAAATATTCACAAAACCCGAATTATCGGCCCAATGATTAGTGGCCAGCCCGTATAAAACAAAAAGCAAATGAATAGGCACGTGCGTGGCCAACACAATGCATATGCGCGTGTCGACACTACCGGTTTTTCCTTGACATGTCCGCATTTCTGGTCCAAAGCGCGCGTAGAACCACTATTTCCGACACTTTAAATGTTTTTCTTGCGATGGAGATAAAAACCGAACCAGAAAAATTCTCAAACTGTATCAAAACCAACTTTTATTTAAACCCAACAAGAACTGACCTCGACTTTGGTAAAACCATACCGGATCGACTAAACCAACATTCAATAAAAAATAATGTATACTATCAGTAAATAATTTGATTTTTTATATATATCAAAAACGAAAAGAAAAAAGATTTTTAAAATTTAACGAAATATTATAAATCGGTTTTAGCTCAAACTTGGTTTCCTAAAGTTATAAGAAAAAAATCAGAACCACCGAAGCTACTCTCTTGATGACAAGGGCATCTTTATGATACTAAAAGAATTGGCTTAACAAAGAAACGAACACATGGTGAACAATCTTGATTACTAGATCCCTACCCTACGAGTCATAAACAAAATATTAATGTGTATTATTGTATAGCTCCTGAAGTCTGTTAAAAAAAGAAAAATTAATGAATTTATAATGTAAAAAGAGAAAAACAAACAATACAAACTGCATACATATTGCCCCTATCATTTGACTGAAGCGGAGTCTTTTTTTTATGTATTGGGTAACTCATGGATTAACATTTGATTGGACTACCTGTGACAGTGAGCAAAACTTTTAGAATTACAGATTTCAGCTTACAGTTCTACTTCCTGAAGCTCCTCTCCTAAGCTGCTGCTGCTACTGTTGAGTGGGCTTGGTTTGAATGGTGATGGACCCGTTGGAGATGCAAACGAGCTGTTGAAACTTCCGCTCCATGAAGCTGTCCTTCTGGAACCTGAAGGAGGAAGCTCACCACCATTAAGACTTATCCCTGACCCACTTCTTTTGATGTTATCGAGACTTGGAAATCTCTGCATTGTCATTGCAGATGGTGTCGGGGACTGGAAGGAAGACTGGCTTGGTGGTGGTGGTGGAGCCCCTGCAGAGGCGGCTACTTCTTCTGCTGAGTACTCCTCTTGTCTGGTCTCAGCAGCAGCCATTTCCGTCACCTGGTCGTTTGAAGCTGATGCAGGTGCTGCTGGGATAAAGAATTTTGCTTTTGCAGGGATTGGTGGTTTAGCAGATTGTGCAGGAGGTGACTGGAACATGGTCTGGGAGTTTCCGCGACCTTGATTAAAAGTGTCAACGTATCTGTCCAAAATAGAGTAAAATTACTCCTCTGAAGCAATTACATTATCTACTAACAAGGCAACATCTGATTCCAACGCATGCAGCAGCTTTTCTGATAATCTGTCAGACTCACGACTATGGACAAATTATATAACTAACAGTTGGACCACCGGTAACTACAACCAAGAAAATTATTAACTATCTCCTAGTGAAAGCTTCATCTTTAATACCTTTGGACTTATATTCACTCCTGAGTGCCATTCTAATGCGACACTACAACTGCGCTTATAATTTATATGATCCAGAATAGTCTAAACAGATTCTTATTCTTAAGTGTCTCAAACTGGTCTGTTTACCTTGCACGCACACCCATACGTCCACGAGCTGAGAATTGATTCGAGCCCTGTGAGATTGGTGGCATTCCCGAAGAATTCTCTGACGGAGTTGGGCTGCCACTGCTCCAGCTCCCACTAGAAGGAGACATCTCGCTCTTCATGTCAGATTTGTTTTCATAACCCAGTGAGTTGTTTTGGTACGTGCCCAATGTCGGAGGAGGAGGCAGAGCAGCTTCCTCAGCTGGGGGTTCTACACCTCTCTCCACCCATCTCTTTAGTTTATCGTCATAGTAGAATTGATTCTCATCACCCAGTTTTGCCTTCATCCAAAGTATGAACCAAATTTAGAACAAGTTCAAGAAAATATCATCCCGACCTAAACATTTAGTAAGGTGCACCTCTTTAGATGACCGAGATGTTAAGACCCTCCCGACGGTGTTCTTCAGTATGCCAATACCAAAGCGACTAAACCGCGAGCTTGTCACATTGCCACTTGATTTCGCCTGTGGCACCTTATCAGTAGCTTTGTCTTTAGAGGGGTCAGGCTGATCCTATCAGAAAAACCCAAACCTATAAGCAGTAAGCAATGGTTTTCTAAACAATGGGTTGGTCCTGTGCTCCGGCCCATAGATTTATCCGAGGGTGTGGTTGCGGGAAATTGCATGCCAGAGACCACTTACCCTCAGGATAAATCGAGCACTGCCGCACACCAGACAGCTGACGCTAATATATATATAAAAAAAAAATTGATCTTCTAGTGATATTGACCTGTATTGGCGTCCTACCGAAATCTGGCTCTGAGACACTTCTAGAATGTGCTGCCATCGTCCTCTGGTTTCCACCCCACTCATGTATCGGTTCCATTGAAGCAGTCGGCATCAACGATTGCATTGTATTAGCCGACTGACTATATGGTAACTTAGTGGCTTCCTGCTGTTGATGATGATACTCATTTACCTGAAGGTTTCCTGTTGTTGAATGTGGTGCAGGTGGTGGCATGCCCCCAACAACACGATTTGCCGTACTATCAAAAAAGCCTAGCAGTTTTCCAACAAATTTTGTTGAGGCCAAATTCACAGTATACCCGCCCTGAAATAGATAAATGTCCAGTTAAGTTGGATCAGTAGAGAAAAGAACAAGCTGGGTCTCTTATATGCTGATTGTTTCCAGTTTTATGGATGTCCATAAGGCTGGGTCCCTTTTTCACATTTTCAATCAAAGGAATAGACAGCTAATAATCCACCCGAAAAAACAACAGTTCCATGTAATTTTATTGGAACTAGAAGTTGCGTGGGCTGTACCTGTTGGTGGATACGGATTCTCTCTTCCAGTGATGAAACAAATTGTTTCCACGTTTCCACTTCAGGTGATCGACCAGTCTTGAGGCATTTGGATACTGCTTGACAATATCTGATTCAGCCACAGAACTGCAACATCAGGAACCCATATACAGTCTAACCAAGGAAAAATTGGTGGAAAGTGAATCTTCTTACTTCTGTGCAGCCGAAAGTTTACCAACTTCAGCCAGCATATGGGCATATATGACTTTATATGGTTGAAAAGGTAGCAAGATATACTGAGAATTTCCCAGCGTCTTGGAGTATTCATATAACTCTGTTCTCTGCCCATGCAAAGACCAACCAACAAAAAAGGAAACTATCAAAACATATTGAGGAACTAGGAGGCTACTTTTAATATGCTCAAAAAAGAATCTCACAGCTCGTACTATGATAAGTAAAACCACAGAGATAAAAAAATCACCTGTATAGCCTCTGGACTTGCATAAGTTCTAGGATATTTCCAATGATCTGCTCCGACAAGGCAGAGCCTGGCACTATCTGAGTATGGATCAAAGTTCTTATCCGCAATTAAATAGCAAATATGCGCCGCAATTATCTGATTCATAATAGTAGTTCAAATGTCATGATAAAGTCTTCCATGAAGGTAAACAATACAAAAAGGCAGAGAACCACCTCGCCCCTTTCTTTCCACATGCAATCTCCAAGATGAGTAATCACAAGTTCATCATCTGAGGTTCTGTTAGCAGTTATTATACCCAAATTCTCTTCCCAATTGTCAAGCATGCTACTACTTCCAACCTGCAATTCAAAGAAACAAAGAGACACTATTAGCACTCCTCGTCGCAAAGGTGCACGAAGAAACTCTGTCCTTTGAAATGGAAGAGTGAACTAGTTCCCAGTGGTAGAGGAAATATTTCGTATTGCAGCGTATCTAATGAGGTAACTGTTATTTAGCAATGATTTTGTGGAGATAGATTGATTGATTTAGTATCTTAATTATGAGAGAACTAAGGGGTTGTGATTCTGTTTTTCCTTTATTGGATTTTGGGGTTTGGGTTTTTAATAAGCTCTCGAAGAACAGTAGGTTGTATGCCATATTGGATTCTCCCGAAGAACAAGAGGATTGGCTGCCTCTTGTTGGTGAATAATTAGTACTCCTCAGTAAGGAGTTTTCATTTTCTTCTGGGAAGTTTAGCATTGTAGTGTCTACAATTTTTGTCACATCTATAAACTTGTTCTTACTCATAAGAAATAGATGGTCAATGTATTACCTGGGGTTGGTGTTGAGGCACACTTACGGAACCAGGAAAACTGATATCACTTGTACTGCCATTGGAGAACACTTCAGCTGGTTGCCCTGCAACCAGCAAGCACAATGTCCGCAAAGGAGACCCCGGTACCAGCTGGCGGAGGGCCATTTGTTTCACAGTGTCAGCATAGAACTGCATCAATTTACCACATCGACCAAGTCAGTCTAACAACCACAAGAATAGAAGGTCTAGATCTATTGTAATCAAGGGAAAGGAACCTGATCCCCAAGCTGTGCCGCGATTATAAGCGCTGGTCCCCATAGATGGCCTTCTTGTGCACATTGTAGAGCCTCCAATTTCCTACCAGAAGCCAGAAGATTCTGCACCTCTGAAGCAGTTACCTGGGAAATTCTTCCAAATGAGTTAATACGCAAAAAAAAAAAAAAAAAAAAACAAACGAATTTTTTAGAACCTTTCCCTCGAACGAGATATATGGGATAAGATGTCAAATACTCACTTGCATTTGTGATTCAGGTGGTAAATGCTGCAAGCATTGGCTAAAAGGAGCATAGCCACCATTTTGGACGCCATCTTTCTTGGCAAATGCAAAAAGTTTAGCGACTGCTGCTTCGGCAGAGTCCGTTTCCTGTTTGCAGGATAGATACAAGGATGAGAAAACTGCAACACATAAATGTTTCTTTAAGAAGCGTACTGACAAGGGATCTCCACAACTGCTCACCTTTTGCGTTGCATCAGTTCCAAAAGGTGACCGGAGTTTCCCATAATACTGACAAGATATTCTGAGCAAAGAAAGAAGCATTTTTAAAAGCTTCCCCCTTGAAAAGTCCATGTCGGAAGATTCACAGTGTAAAATTCTCTCATCAAGCCACTTATTTAAGTCTTTACTTCCAACATTTCCTCCAACCAAGGGACCTGGGAGAGATTGTTGATGCAGACAACGAAAGTAACTCGAAGAGTTTTCCCCGAGACTTGAATAAGAGGTACTCCCAGAAATAACTTCTGCCAAGTTTAGGACAGATATAGAGCTTCCGCCAGTTCCCTTTGAATCAAATAGAAAAAGATTAGAAGTTAACCCAGAATGGACACTCTTTTAATGAGGTTATAATAATATATTTCACATATTTTAAAAGATAAGCATACAAAATATAATGATCCCCCTAGAATAGTTTGCTGAACTTCCCAGGCTGTAAAAAAACTAATGATAAAGAACCCTTCAAGACTAACCTGACTCCCAAATGATGAATTCTGCAGAGAGCCATTAGTATCCTTCATAACAATAAGCTTCCCACCAAATCCAAAACTGACAAGCGCATGTGGTGGACGCCCATCAGGTGATCTTCCTGTACTTGGGGAGAAAAGCTGATTGCTCTGATATGACTGTTGAGCATCATCTACGGAGTTCTGTCTATTATAGAAATCGTTTGAGAAACTCAATGGTCCATTCTGCATGGCACTAGCCACATTCATATGCTGAGGGATGAAGCCTTGAACCCCAATCTCATTTGGCTTAAACTGTTCAGCCACAGATTCTGTACTGTACAAACTATTTACTTGCTGGTTTCCTACGAAGTTTGATAATGCGGCAGAAGTTACACCCGCCTGAGCCTTAACTCCATTTTCTGGTTGCCATGTGTTTGTAGCCTGCTGATTGTTGGCATAGTAAGATTGGTCCCAACTTCCGTGTTGGTTCTGTATACCAAATTCTTGCGCTTTGAATGTCTGCTTGGTATCATTAACATTATACATGCTACTCTCGCTATTACTTTGATACGTAGCTGTAAGAGCATGGCCATTCTGCACTTGCTGCTCATGAGCTTGTACAGTTTCAGTTGTTTGAGAAGCCTGGTTGTAACTATCCAAGGAACGCCATTCTTGAGCAATTGTGTCATAGTACCACCCCGGATACTGCGCGTCAAAGACCATGTGCTCTGGATATCCATTGGTCACTTGTGAAACCTGGTTCCAAGTAGACACACTCTCAGCTGTACCAGCCACTGCAGATGTCGTACTCTGTCTCAGATAAGCAGCATCAGAGTTATCCGTAGAAGCAACGGTTTCCCAGTTAGTCGTTGAGTTTGCATAGCTCTCCTGTGAATTCATGGTTGCATCATGGCCATCAACTTGATACCATTGGCCAGTATTAGCATCATATTTCCATCCAGGATATTGATTTTCCCAAGATTGAGTGTTATCGACGAACTGCCCACTTGTAGAATCGTGATTCACTTCACCCTGATGTTGCTCGAAACCTACCGAATTATCTACACCGAAAATTGTATTCTTTGTATCACTGGATACAAAGTTTCCAGCATTGGATACAAAGTTTCCGGCATTGGCCACATCTACCTGCGCCTTCCCCTGTAAATTTCCTGTAGATCCCTCCAACTCGGTGAAGAAATCAGAGTAAGAACCAAACCCACGGCCGTCATTTACAGATGAATCCGCATAAAAAGAACCCCAATCAACCTCCTTAACCCCAGGACTCCCAGATCCATCGACTGTATCGCTTTCTTTCGCGGCTGTCTCAGATAGTGGCCCATCCTCCACCTCCGATCTCACCACATCATCACTTAACTTACTCGCATCACTTTGGACAAATTGGGCAGCTTCTTCAAGCACAATAGATGAAGAAGGCTCTTCTTCTCCCAGAGAACTACTTACAACCTCCTTTGCAACATCGTTCCCAGAGTCTGCTGCTTCATCCAATGCTCGACCTCCTCCACCACCCACAGAATCGTCAACGAGAGAGAGATTCGCAAGCGCTTTGGCGTCATCGGAGTCACTTCCGTCGTCGAATTTCAGCTCTTCAGCAGAAGATGAAGCATGAGCTGCGCTGGGAGAATAGGAATCATCAACGAGTTTGTCGAAGAAATCCTCGTCCGTTTGATCATCCAGCAGAAACTGAGGATTCGAAGCCATCAATCGATGTTGAAATTAGGATCAAAACCCTAACCTAAACCCCTCACAAAATCTCCGCGAGAGATCGACGGGATCTGCAAAGCTTCGCGAGATAATCAATTGGCCAAACCAAAGTCGAATAAATAGATGGTGAAGATCAAATGGAGCAGACTGCCATTTACAGATCCAAAATTAACAAACGGATTCTGGGTGAATTTCCGGATCCAATCCCCGATCCAAACTCCGATTAGTCGGTGAAATCTTCGAGATCGAAACGAGAGCGAAAGAGAGAGAGTCTCTTTGGTTTTTTTTTTTTTTGCCTTTCCTTTTCCGGATTTACCCTTATGTATTGTATCAAGTATGAACATCCTACACAAGCTTAATATGTCATGGAGACGATTTTGAATGAGCCCATAATGAACCCAACTTGTTTATTTTGGTAATGTAATCACCATTTGACCCCATCACTTTATATAAAATTATCTTCCTTTTTCATAACGCTATATACCCAAAAAAACCTTTGTATTGTCGACCTCAGATGAAGACCGTAGATCTTCTTATTTTTCTTGTATTCCATAACTGATGATGATATATCTAACTAAACCTCTAATAATATCTTAGGTTTGGTTTATAAACTTCTAATAGTTTATGGACGTGTGTATTGCATAACTCATGAAATGATACTAAACATTATGTGTTGGAAATTGTTATTTGATATGCTTTGTGACTTCATCCATCATCTTCTATCAATGCACTGCGAAGAAAAAAACGGGAAAAAAAATATGGATTTCCATTTTCTCCGTGTAAAATGTTGACTAGAAATATAGACTACAACTCAATATCTTCAATTTCCGACCTTTTTGTATATATAGATTGATATGAAGAAGATAAAAAGAAGAAACAAATTGTCAAGACAAAAGTGGCTTCTTAGCGTCGAACTCACACTCAAAACTCTCAATTTGTGAGAATCCTTCTTTGCCTTTAGCCCATAGCACAAGGTACAGTCCTATAAACATCAACGCCATTCCTCCCACACTGCAGTTTGTCAATCATTAATTTTTTGATAAAAAAAGAAGTAATCAAACATTAATTACTATCAATATCAATTTTCTTTTGGGAAACTAAAGATTTATATCAAGACATTCATCACTCCATAAAAACTAATGACAAAAACTAAACCAAACATATTCGGATCTTATAACATAATGACAACATCTTTGTCGATTAAACAAATTGTGTTTGAATAGTTTTATCATTGTTATTCACGGAATATGTTTTCTAAATTGTTGTCCATTAGTCCAAGCCATCGCTTGTATACACAACATATGCGGTTGAATATTTTTACCATTGTCATTTATTTGAAGCCATCGCTTCAACACAAAGTTTCCCTCCCATTTGGTATTCAAATGTGATGATTTTGTTATTGATTATTCATATGTTATCCATTTCCTCAATGGTTACCATTTTAGTGTTACTTCTGGGAGCCTCTATAATTTGTTGAGAGTTGTATCAAAGTTACCTTCCAAGGCTAATGGACTCTCCTAATTTCACAACGGAGAAAGCAACCGAAACAACCGTAGCGAAAGGACTAAACATTGAAACCAAAACCGGTCCACGTTTCTTCATCGCCCATCCATTAAAGCTAACACATGCTCCACTCACCATCCCTCCCTACCATTTCAAAAACTATCTATTATACAAAAGCACCATTAATTATGTTACATTTATAAAATATTTACTTGAACTTACCAGGAGAGAAAAACCGACGAGGTTACCAATACTAACGAGTGATCTGGTAATTACTTTCGCGTTCTGGTTTTGCAATAACTGTACCAGCGTTGTTATCACCACTCCGATTAGTGCCGTTATCGCACTTAATGAAATTGGTGCCGGAAACTCCGCCAATGTCGAAGCCTGTAATAATAACCGGGGTTTAGACCAGTATGGAAATTGAACCGAACTAAGTTTGACGACGAACAGGCGTACTTACTTGAAGAACGACGTTGGTGGATAAGACAAAGACAGCACCGAGAAGGTAGATACATCCCACGACTCTATCTCGATCAAACACGAATATTGAAGCATTATCTTCTCCATCGTATATGATCGAAGCGCTGTGCATTAAGCTCATTGTTAAAGCGCCGGATACGCACAACAATGTCCCTAAGATCTTCAATTTGCTGTACACGCATTTTATATTCATCTTCTCTAACCTATCCAAGAGTGCAGAACAGAAAACGTTTAGTGAATGTTGGAGCACGTGATCGACGTAGTTAAAACGAGATTTAAGTGATTTCACCTAACAATCCAAGCAATAAAGAAAATGAGACCAGGAGCGAGATTAGGCATCGCTGTGGCCATTGCTGGTGACGTCAACCTGATTCCTTCCAGAAACAGAGACTGGAACAGAGTAACCCTGTTTTCCAAAAACACGGACAATAAAATTGTGCAAATTTCAACAAAGTTTAATTACTTTTCAAAGATCATTTTTAATGGAGGATGATGCTTACCCTGCAAAGGAGATCAAAACTAGCTTACCAATAAGCCTCGAGCTAAGCTCATTTGGCCATTGCTTCCTTTAGAAACAACAAGAACAAAACATTTACTGTCTGAAGAAAATTAAGAGGATTTGTCTTTTCATGGGTATGTGCAAAAGTTATTTAGACAGACCTTTCGAAGAGAATGGCGAAAGGGGAGAGGATTAAGAAAGTGGCAAAGGTAGAAAAGATGACAATGGTAAAAGGGCCGAGACCAAGTGACATCAAATGGCTCATGAGCAAAGAGTTGCCTGCGTATACGAATTGAACCATTACTAAACCTCCTACAATCACTATCTCTTCTATCGTCTCCTTCTTCATCTTCTCCTCTTAGGGAAATTGAGCACCGATTGATAGAAATATACGGAAAAAAACTGCATGACCGGAAATCCATTATAAGCATAATGTGTTCAGATTAGATAAGATTGAAATAAATTAATCAAACTCTCTCTTTCTCTTCTTTACCTTCATTCAGATAATATCTCTGAAATCACCATTTTCTTCCTATCTTTCTCTCTCCTTTTACTCTCTCATTATATTCCTCAAATATTGCTTCTGTAAGAAAACAGACCCTCCATTCTTATTACACCTATATTTGCTACTTTCCAAATAACTTTTATGTCTATTTTAAGAACTTTTTTATCCCAACCTTCAATTTTACCATCCTACAATCTTGCCCCAAAATAAATATATTCATTTTTTTGGGAGGGGAGATTTACTAAAAAAAATTGGAATTTGAATTTTGATTATATATGATACACCAGGGGACCATCTGTTTAAAAGGGTAAAATCAAATGCTAAGATCTCTGTCGAGTAAACTCATAGTTCTTCCCACAGCTCGTGTCTACTCCAGAAGGAGTCATGTTAGTTACACTGCTTCTTCGAACTTATGGACCACCGTCGTTCCTGCTCTGGCTCATTCCGGTGTCATCGACGCGTTACAAGCTGCCGTTGAGTTGCTCAATGAGGGCGACAAGCCAGATGATGCTTCAGCTTTGGTTCACTTGATCCGCGTCTCTGGAAACCATGGCTACGTTTCTTTGTGCAGGCAGCTTCATGGATACGTCGTAAAACATGGGTTTGTCTCAGATACGCGCCTTTCCAACTCGTTGATTAGATTTTATAAGACAAGCGACTCGTTGGAAGATGCTCACAAACTGTTTGATGAAATGACTGAGTCAGATATCATCTCTTGGAACTCATTGGTTTCTGGTTACGTTCAATCGGGAAGGTTCCAGGAAGGACTTTCTTTGTTTTTAGAGCTCCACAGATCTGATGTCTTCCCTAACGAATTCTCTTTTACAGCCGCTTTAGCTGCTTGTGCACGACTGAAAATCTCGCGGCTCGGAGCCTCCATCCACTCAAAGATTGTGAAACTTGGCATAGAGAAAGGAAATGTCGTCGTGGGTAATTGTCTAATCGACATGTATGGAAAATGTGGTTCCATGGATGATGCAGTGTTGATATTCCAACATATGGAAGAAAAGGACACAGTTTCTTGGAATGCCATCGTTGCTTCCTGCTCAAGTAACGGTAAGCTCGAGCTGGGACTTTGGTTTTTCCATCAGATGCCAAATCCAGACACTGTGACATACAATGAGCTCATAGATGCTTTCGTCAAGTCCGGAGATTTCAACAGTGCTTTCCAGATTCTGTCAAGTATGCCAAACCGTAATTCATCTTCATGGAACACAATATTGACAGGCTATGTCAATAGTGAGCAATTAAGAGAAGCTACTGAGTTTTTCACCAAAATGCATTTTTCGGGAGTTAGATTCGACGAGTACAGCTTGTCAATAGTTCTGGCCGCCATTGCTGCTCTCGCTGTGGTTCCATGGGGAAGTCTCATTCATTCTTGTGCTCTGAAGCTTGGCCTAGACTCTCGAGTTGTTGTCGCGAGTGCTCTGATAGATATGTATTCTAAATGCGGAGTGTTGGAACAGGCTGAGCTTATGTTTTGGACGATGCCTAGAAAGAATCTAATTGCGTGGAACGCGATGATCTCTGGTTATGCTCGTAATGGCGAATCAACTGAGGCAATCAAGCTCTTTAACCAATTGAAACAAGAAAGATTCTTGAAACCTGATCGACTCACATTCTTGAATCTCTTAGCTGTGTGTTCTCATTGTCGAGTTCCAATGGCGCTCACGCTTGGTTTCTTTGAGATGATGATTAACGAGTATGGAATCAAACCAAGTGTAGAGCATTGCTGTTCTCTTATCAGAGCGATGGCGCAGACAGGAGAAATTTCGCAGGCGAAAATGGTAATTCAAGAATTCGGTTTTGGGTTTGATGGTGTGGCTTGGAGGGCGTTGCTTGGTGCTTGTAGTGCTGGAAAGGATCTGAAAGCTGCAAAAGCCGTCGCCGCTAAGATTGTTGCGTTAGGGGAAGTTGACGAAGATGAGTACGTATATATAGCGTTGTCGAATCTCTATGCTTACCATGAGAGATGGAGAGAAGTTAGTCAAATTAGGAAGATAATGAGAGATAAAGGGGTGTTGAAAGAGGTTGGCTATAGCTGGATTCAAGAGCAAAATGTTGCAATCCAACTTTGAATCTTATTAAGTTTTGAGCTTTTTGGTTATGCAAACACAATGTCAAACTAGTTATGGAACCAAACATGGCTAGAACTGAGCGATGAATCGTGTAAAGAGGAGAAATAGTATTACAATTTTTTTCTTCATAAATTAAAAAACAAGAGTTTGGAGTAATAAACAGAAAAAACAACCTTCTTGTCTCTAAGTTTGCCTCCTTTGATAGTAATACTCTTCATGAATGTATCAGGTAGTCACCTTGGGACTGAAAGGCCCATCTCTAGAGTAGTAAACAGAAAGAGAAATAACGATTAGGGCAGAAACAGAAAACTGGTCTTTCGTAAAGAAGAAGGAAAGGCGGATGCTTTCCGCTTATTGATTCTATGGTAAGAGTCTTTAACACAACGTGTTGTGAATCAAGTAAAACAACAAACTAGTCAAGCAATCTCATCTAAAATAGTTTCCTAAATCTAAATTATCACCAAAGCATTTGCTGACAGAGCCCACCTTTAAAAACAACTGCAAATACGTCTCACGTGCCATCGATTCCATCTGGGACAAAGAGCAATTTTACAAATTACTACAATATTGTTGCCACTCTTATACATAGATCATAGACTAACTCTCCTAGACTGGCATTCATATAAAAAGAAAACAGCAAGAAACACAATGTCAATCTGACGCGGCTTAACAATTCGTATAATAAGCTACCCCTTCAAATTTCAGTTTTTACAGAGTTTTTTCTTTACTAAAACTTGTTTTCAAATACTTTAGTTGGATTACTAGAACTCAAAAAAGGTTCGTACTTGATAAAGATGCTAGGATCCCACATGGTAACGGTGAAATTATGTGCCTGCATGAATCAAGTACTCATAATTAGACAGACACAATGGCACAAAACTCTATCGCAACTCTAGAAACTGATATACTCAGTCCTATATAAAGTTTCATTAGGGTAAATCTTTCTACTTGTGTTAAGAGTCAAAACATTAAATCTATCAACACTACAAAATGCAACTAAAGAAAAGTCATAAAGCCAAGAATTAACGTAAACAAGGAATAAACATAGTCACAAAATAATCACAGATCTTGCAACACTTCACATAAGCAATCAAACAGCTATCGATGTGCTCCGTTCCTTACAGCAATCTAATGTCCTCACATGAAAAAAAGATCTCAGGAGCTATGATCCGTTTCTAAGTCTAACTAAGAAAAAACGCTGTATAGCCATTGGATAATTTGCAAATCACAGAAAGTATCAAGCTTTGAAACGAGCTAACTAATCAGGTCAGAGCAATAAAGAATTCTACAAACAGAATTGCAAATTATAAAATGTAAATAGGGAAGCAAAAAAAAAAGCTACTCACAAGCAAGAAAGCAGAAAAGAGTATTAGAGGTCGGGAGAGGTGCAGCAGAGAGTACCCTGAGAGAGAGCTCGGCTGCTTCTGGAAGTTGTGCTAAGGCACGACGTCAACCGAGCAGCCGCCACCGTGCTGTGAAGCGGTAACAGCGACTGAACACAACCAAGCTCAGATGGACACCTGTAATTAAGCCACAACACTTCATCAAATGAAACCCTAAAACTCATCACTGACTAAACACTAAAAAGTCACAGAAATGGATGCAGATTCATGGAATTTAACACGGAACATGTCTAATTACGCAATTGATTGATTGATTATGAGCAGACCTGGAGAAGGAGAATCGGGGAGAAGCAGTAGGTTTAGACGGGATTCGAAATCCGGCGGATGAAGCAGCCGGCGATGACCCGGTGCCGATAGGAGATTTGTGGAGCGAAGATCTGATGGCGGATCTGAGAGACGAGACGGATGATCTGTTCATGAATCTGTTGCAAGCAGAAGCCATTGTAAGAGAGATAGAGAAAGCCGGAAAAGTGAGATTCGATTCGATCGTCTTCTTCTTCTGCAAAGGATTTATAGGGTTTTAGGATGCCGGACCAACGGAGAAGGATAAAAGCCGGACAATAAATATCGCAATTTTTTTGTTGGGTTTCAGAATATCGTGGGAGAGTCCATTAAACGATATAAATGGGCCTAAGCCCATTTACTAAAAAGCTACGTCATCATCTAAAGCTAGCAATCTATTGAGAGACTGAGGAACAATACGTGGCAGCCAAACTACTCACACTAGAAAGGTACATTTCCATTCCCTGCGATAAATTTCTAATGTTATCTATCTATAAACCTTTTCCTTAAATAACTATTGATTAATCACCTTTCTGTTTCACTTTAAGTATTGAATATTTCTCACTGCATAAGGTGGGACGATTACGAATAATATAAAACAAAAGTCGGCTCAGAAAAGATACTCTTGCCATCATCGTGGAGCACTAAAAAAAATTTCTTGAGGCTCGAAAAGAAAAGGTTAACATTCATCTACAGATGTAATCATGTAAAAACATAATCCCCCGGATAAGCCCAAAAAAAGGATGAATATTCTGTCTAAGTCTAACGTTAATTTTGCGAGTACAATAGAATAAAAAGTCATAATCGCAGCTAGTTAAAACTCGACTTTCGTTTTTTTTTTTTAAGTATAGACTGACCAAATCCATCAACTCCATAATAAAAAAACAAACACATTGATTAATTGACTTTGAAATTATATTTCATACAAATATATTGGCATCGTCCATCTTATCTAATCCATTACGATATTTAAAATAACAAATAGTCAATAGAATAAGTCTATTATCATTATTGGTGTGACACAACGTTTATTTCAGAGCGAAATATCAAAATGCCAACAGAAGATTCTCTTATCCTCACATTTTATTAAATCCCATTTAGTTGTCATTAAGCATGTTAAATATTTGCTTACCTTCAATTAATCAAATAAGAGGCGGTTTGGGCGGCATCCAATAATGCTTCGCCACGTAAGATAGGCCCCATTGTCGTCATTTGCTCTTCGCTATATAAACGCGAGCCCATACAAAGCCCAAAGAACAGAAAATAAGAAAAGAAGGAGCTGACTGACAAACCAAAAACCAACCAAAAGCAAAAGTCTTCGAGTAAAAAAATGGTGAAGATCGAAGTTGGAAGTGTGGGTGACTCATTCAGTGTTGCATCTCTAAAGGCTTACTTGTCTGAGTTTATCGCAACTCTTCTCTTTGTATTCGCTGGCGTTGGTTCAGCTATTGCTTTCGGCAAGCTAACCTCCGATGCAGCGTTGGACCCAGCTGGTCTTGTGGCGATTGCTGTGGCTCACGCCTTCGCTTTGTTTGTCGGAGTTTCGGTTGCAGCTAACATCTCGGGTGGCCACTTAAACCCGGCCGTGACTCTCGGCCTTGCTGTCGGAGGAAACATCACACTGATCACAGGTTTCTTCTATTGGATCGCTCAGTGTCTTGGCTCCATCGTTGCTTGCCTTCTCCTTGTCTTCGTTACCAACGGCGAGGTACGTACTACCACTAGAGTAGAACTTGTTATTATTCTTTAATACGTGACAATAATACTATTACGTGGCAACAAAACGGTTTAGAGGAATGAAGCTGGTTGATAAATGAGTTTTTGTTTTCCCGGTTTCTACAGAGCGTACCAACCCACGGAGTCGGAGCCGGTTTAGGAGCGATCGAAGGTATCGTGATGGAGATCGTTGTGACCTTTGC
Organism: Sisymbrium altissimum; assembly: GCA_900406495.1. NCBI lineage: Eukaryota > Viridiplantae > Streptophyta > Magnoliopsida > Brassicales > Brassicaceae > Sisymbrium > Sisymbrium altissimum. The sequence goes on from OVBI01000357.1 coordinate 44,147, forward strand.
TTTGGTCTACACCGTTTACGCCACAGCTGCTGATCCAAAGAAAGGATCACTCGGAACCATCGCACCGATCGCTATCGGTTTCATCGTTGGTGCCAACATCCTCGCTGCTGGTCCCTTCAGCGGTGGCTCCATGAACCCAGCAAGGTCGTTCGGACCAGCTGTTGTCAGTGGAGATTTGTCACAAATCTGGATCTACTGGGTGGGTCCACTCGTTGGTGGTGCACTTGCCGGACTCATCTACGGCGACGTGTTCATCGGTTCATCATATGAAGCGGTTGAAACCCGCGAGCTCCGAGTTTAATTAACCGGGTTTGTGATGGCTTAATATTGGCTTGTTGGTTCGTTTGATGGTGTGTTTGCTTGTTTGATGTCCCGTTTCTTCCAAGATTGTATGTAGAGAAAAAAAAAAGAAGTTATCTCTTGTTAATAATAAGAAAATGTATATATATATACACTCAGACTTTATGGTGTGAAATGTGAAAATCTGATGAATCTTGTGGATGGCATCATTGTTCTAGCAATTCTGTTCAAAGAAAAAAGTGTCCTAGCGAAACAATTTACCATCACTACTCGTTTTTTTTTGGTTTAACTACTACCAATAATCTTGGAAGATACATGAACACATTTATACCATTCATCATTTTAATTTCGAAATTGTTTTCGTAGAACCATGCAGTGGACTGTTGATTCTTTATGTTACGTGATTTATCCATAGATATGTAAAAAACAATACTCAAAAGCCGATGGATATTCGAATCATCTGTAACACGATTGAACTCGTGGGGGAGTATCTTTATAGAAAAGGGAAAAGTGATATGGTTTTGTGTGATTACAATTATAACAGAAAGGAACTGGTCGGTACAGTCACGAACTCTGTTAAAGTTGTCCGGTCAAATCTTCCTGGACTCAAAAAGACACGACACAAGAGCAGCTTATGGGCTCTTAAACCAACGCACATGTCTCCATGATATCCTACTTTTTGTCTAAATTATTTAAATTACGAGTTCTACGATTTCTGTAATCTACATTTTGTTCCCATTTGATGAGACATTTCCTGAATTTATGGACTATGCTCAAAGCACAATTACTTCGATCTGTGATCCCCTCTGTCCACCTCTCCTTCTCATTACTTCTATAAGAACATGGAGGCTTCATTGATTATTTGATTTACTTAGTATTTTCTGACTGGATTTGAACAATTCCAAGTTATTAAAGAAAGGATTTTATTTTGCTTATTGGTGATCTGTTATGTCCTTCTCTTTTACAAACTTGAGTCAACATTAACCGTTTCATCTCCAAAACTTCTGTCGTCCTCTTGGTTTGCAAATCTGAGGAGAAAATGGAAGGTGGGTTCTATTCAGATTGGAATGATAGTTCTTCATCGTTATTCGGATCAGAGAATCTGGAGGAAGAGTTGGAGGAGGGAGTGAGAGCTGAAGAGCTTTTCTCTCGGATTCCTCAGCCTCAGACACCAAGAGAGCCAATGAAGTTTCTGTCCAGATCATGGAGTCTATCCGCTTCCGAAATTTCCAAAGCTCTAGCACAGAAACAGAGACAACACCAAGGTCTGTCTACTGTTTCACAAAACAGTCCTAGTGCCTTCTTCCAAGATTCTGCTGCAAATCCACTCATGGTATGATCTCTTCCTGGTAATGCGTAATGTTCTAACAATCTTAGCAGAATTATAAAGAAGAGAACAACTTTAAAGTCAGTGACTTTCACCTTGTATCAGACCGTTCGACTAGGTTTGAACTCTGATTTTGACGATTCGTTGGAAATGCAGGCAGGGAAGATCATGAACTCAACTGGTATACGAAGACCAGGGAGGTTATTAAAGTGGTTTCACCAAAAACAACACACCAACCCAAACACCATGAGGAATTCGAAGGGCAAAGATAAAGCGCGTTTGGAGAGAGCTCATGTTCACTCAGCTGTGTCCATCGCAGCTCTGGCAGCTGGGTTAGCGGCTGTGACATCCGAGGAAAGCTGCGGTAAAGGACCAGGCTCGATTATGGCGCTGGCTCTAGCCTCAGCCACCGAGCTACTGGCTTCGCATTGCATTGAGATGGCTGAGCAAGCAGGTGCCGGTCGCACATGTGTTGCTGCCACGGTTAGGTCTTCCATTGATATACACAGCCCCGGCGATCTCACCACTCTGACAGCCGCGGCTGCAACCGGTAAGGCTATTGTTCAAAAGTTGGGTGTTTGAGGCTTTGGTTGGTTTAGTAAGATTGAATTTGATCTGATTTTTTGGAAAACTAAACCAGCATTGAGGGGAGAAGCGGCTCTGAAGGTGAGGCAGCCGAAGGAAGCAAGGAAGAACGCGACTATCACACCCTGTGAGAGGAGCTTCTCTGACTCCAATTGGACTGCAAATTGCCAGTTTAGATTGGATGAACCAAATCTTCCTTTAGAGGGTGAACTGGTTCAATGTGCACGAAATGGTAATCCTATTCTTCTCTTACTCTCCCTGAGTCAAGACTGGCTCCCATTGTTAAGATGCTTATACTGAACTTTGTCAGCAGGAGCACAGCGAATTAAACGAGTTTGTGTCTATATCAATAAGAAGTCTCAGGTACTTGAGCAGACAGGATTTTATCTGTAAGAGACACATATTAAGTTGATTCATTTTGTATACCAGATGCTTAAGCTCGAGAGCTCTATAAATTTCTCAGGTCATGATCAAACTCAAAAGCAAACACGTCGGAGGGGCATTCTCCAAGAAGATCAAATGTAAGCATTTTCTAGTTTTTCAAGAGTTAGGGAAATTACTTGAAACATTTTAGTCTGAAAAGTCTTGTTCTTTTGAAGGCGTTGTTTATGGAGTCTGCGACGAGATATCTGCATGGCCTTACAGGAATGAGAGAGAAAACTCAGAAGAAGTCTATTTCGGTCTGAAAACTGGACAGGGTCTGTTGGAGTTCAAGTGCAAGAGTAAGATTCAGAAGCAGAGATGGGTTGCTGGGATTCAGTCTACTCTCCGCCAAGTAACTTGTCTCGAGGCTGAAAACTGCTCTCTCGAATCTTTGAGCCTCAGCAATCGTATGCGATAGAGAATCCTGTAAATACTACTTATTCACAGTTTCCCAAATACTGCAAATGAATCAGAAATCTTCCAGAGAACTGTTATAACCTTCTTTTGAGTTGTTCATACAAAAAAAATCAAATGAGAATCGTAATCCTTGCTTGCTTTATTAAAATACAACAGTCTTGTTTGTTCCATAAGGTAATACCCGTAGTTCGCAGTATGATTTTATAGCTTTTGTTAGGCATTTTTTCTCGAGGTCTTCAGATTTCTGGACAAAGCTCCTTAGATTGTCCCGGTGGGAAACACTCTCAACCTGAAAAAAAAAGAATCGAAATTCACAGATTAATTGAGAAGATGCCGAAGAACATTTACCTATTCTCAGAAGAAACTTATCAACTAGCTGGTAGACAAAGTTACCATTTGTTCAATGATAGGCCCTGAATCAAGTTCCTCTGTAACAAAATGACTTGTTGCTCCAATTAGCTTCACACCTGCATCAAACGCCTGCACAAAGAATGTAGAATACTAAGAGACACAGAACAAAGAGACCAAACCATATAGCCAGTTAAGACAAGGTAGAGCCATGAGAAAACCGAAAAGACCTGTTTCGCTGGATATCCCCCCTTGAATGATGGCAAGAGACCATGGTGGATGTTGATTACATCCTTTCCATAACCTTTCAAGAAGTTACCCGATAGAATCTGCCAGAAGGAAAATGTGCTCATTAATACTATCCTTGATAGAATTTGCTATGAATTGTCGTCTTGGAGAGATGTTAATTGGTGGGACAGAAACTGCCTGAGTAGACAATTCTATTCCTTTCTCATTTCAGAAAGAGAAGAAGCGACTTAGTTGTAAGCAGTAACATTCACTTGAAAGCTGATCATGACTGTTTAGTTTTTAGTTACAGACCGTTGCTAACCAATTGATTAAGGAAAGAAAAAAAAGATTAGGGAAAGACTACAAAAAATCTGACATACCTGCATGTATCTAGCGAGAACTAAGAAATCAGTGTCTTTAACCAATTCCAAAATCTCATCTTCTCTTTTATTCTCTTTTGTTGTCGATACATAGTGATACGGAATGCCATGCCTTTCAAGAAACCGCATAACATGAGTATTTGAAGCTCTCTCATGATTACTGTTAACACATAAACATCAGAGTCACTAAAACATACATGCTTACATAAATATATGGATTCAGTTTGATGAGAAGGAACTACATTAGCTTACCTTATCACACAGGCTATATCCACAGGGAGTTTTCCGTCTTGCCATCTATGCAACATTTCGACCAGACAATGATCCTGTATATATAGAATCACATACTTTTCAGCAAGATAAGAGGATATAAACATGTAGAAAGGAGGTTTCTAACATTCCAATACCTGTTTTGAAAGCAGAAGAGCTATCTTATACTTGGGATCTATAGAAGGCACACGCACAACCGAGTTCATGGCACCGAATGTATGCGCAATAGTTCTAAAATCTTCATCTACTTGGTTTCTCGGCCATTTCACGGGATCAAATATAAACTCGCTGTTAAAGAAACCATCATTTCATCAAAGCTAAACACCAAAAACATAATCTTTCACTCAATTGCAATCTCTGTTTCATAGCAATTTAGGCGCCCAGTAAGACCATGCACTCTCGGAGACATTTCTTCATCAAAAGGAGAGATTTTGATAATGGAGCAACAAAGCTGGTGGGGATATACCTGCGAGAGTAGAAGACGTTGTTGTTTTCGGGAACAAAGACATCGTAGCCGAGAATGTTTCCTCCTTTAGCTGCAATACAATCTGATAGTTTTGCTACAATTCCAACTGCATCCTATCAATTCAAACAAACAAAGGATTCGTTTTTCTATTAATGGAAAAAAATATGGTTTTTGGATTTCAAATGAAGAGAGCAAAAGGAGAAGACTTTTTTGATGGGCGTGTTGTAACCTGACAATGGAAGACATGGACGCCGGGAATGAGAACGGGTGAGACGGATGAATCGAGAGACTCGCCGTGAAATCGCGACGCCGAAGATTTGAGAATCCAGTTCTTAGATAAACTAGAAGCTCTCTCGGAGATTCTCCGTATCATCATCGTCTCTCTCTCTCTCCTCTCCTCTCCTCTCACTCTCGGCCTCAACGAGACCAGAGCTACGGTCCCGATTCCCCAAAGGATCCTCCACTATCTTTTTTTTTGTTTTTGTTTTTTTCGTTCCTTTTTTTTTTCTTTCTTTATTAACTCAGCAGAAAAAAAAACGAACTTGGAGGGATAAAAGTAAAACATACACACACTTGTGCAAATATATCACCTAGGATGATGAGTTGCTATTTCAAAAGACAGTTGTGGAATGGTGTTTGAGAAGCTAGAGGAATTGCTTAAAAAACCATGTTTGATAGTAACTAATAAAGTAAAACATCCGGAAGATAAAAATAAAATGATATGGTCTGTGTAATGATGACTAATCAACAGGTTACTAACAAAATGTTGTTAGAAATGCGCTACACTTGGAACATAAGAACACATAAATGGTGGTAGCTAACAAAATGCGCTTTCAGCTTTTCCGAGATCGACTTTTCTAAAGCATCCATCTTCTTCTCTAATGATATAAGCTATGTTTCGATTTTTAACTTCGTCTTTACCAGGCAAGCACAATGATTTTCTTTTTCGCATCCACGGCCAAAAACTTGCTCCATGATGCCGTTTCGGGATTAATCTTACTTGTGATCCATATCTCGATCTCAGATGATCTCCATTTCTGAAATAACACGGCAATCTGACTTCCTCTAACACTAGAGAGTAGAGAGAGTCGCAACATCTCCAAAGTCCAAAGGAAGCGTCAAACGGAAAAAGAAGTTGCGGTCTTTCTCTTTCAATGACAACTCGATTATACTAAGGGAAGCAAGGCCCCATATATATCACAATTGAAACGCTAAAACAAAGTTGGGCCAATCGTGGGCTTCATATTCTACTCGCCCTCTTAATGTGGACTTAAACACTTCAATCGACATAATTAGGCCTAATATATTAAGAATTGTTAAACTCACGATTGATATTTTGATTTTGGATTTGATTTTCTCTTTTTTAAATCATGACTATAAAGTATTTTGTTTCTTTGAATTCTTAATCATATCCCTTACTAGTATGAATAAAATATCATGACCAAAGAAAAAGTATGAGTAAAATATTAGAATATTGCGTACAGTTTTTTTAACCTAATTATTTTATTTAACATCACAGAAAATAAATTACTAGCTGAGAAAAATATGTCATAACAAATTAAGGAAATTTAATGTTTTTCGTTTTAAGGAAAAAAACCGTGTTTGTGTTCGTATTGTCTCACTATAAATATCGTAGTCCGTAAGATTAAACTCCATAAGAATTTTTATTTAAGTCACATTAAAGAGAAATTCCTCTGGGATACAAAATACGATACGGGAGAGAGAGAGAGAGAGCTCTGTCCAAACCCTAGATTTCAAGATCGATCTACCTGCTTCTCGTCAAGACATCGCGCAGCTCGATTTTCTATGACGATTCTCTAGATCGTCTTTCAATCAATCTCCCCCCCAGATTCAATCGAGTTTCAATTAGGTGCCTTGGGGAGCTTCCGGATCTTATGGAGTGAAGCAAGTCGGTTTATCGGTTTTGGGGCTTTGAAGATCTTCGGAGGACAATTGGAGACATCTGGCGGCGCAATCTACAGCTCGATTTTCGATTCAACACGGACGTTGTGAATCTGCAGGGACGTCTTCTGGGTTTGTAGATTTGGTTTGGTCTTGCAGCACGCGTGGAGGTGAAGTCGAATCAGCGAAGTAAAAATTGAAACTTTAGGTTTTTTTTTTGTTTTTGGTTAATTGCTTTGTATTTACTTTGGAAATCAAATCTTTGGCCTCGATTTCTCTTTTTATTTTATTCTCAAAGGGAAGGCCTTTGATTAGGGTTTTCAAAATAGTAGCTTTTGTGTTTATGAGTTGGTCATTATAATCTCTTTTTTTTTACAAAGTAGTAATACATATGTATTTTTGCTTTCATTTATCAGATAAATTTTCAATGGCAATTTATTACAAGTTTAAGAGTGCAAGGGAATATGATACCATCAACATGGATGGTCCTTTTATATCAGTCGGTATTCTCAAAGACAAAATTTTCGAAACTAAGCATTTGGGCACTGGTAAAGACCTTGATATTGTCGTCTCCAATGCCCAAACTAACGAAGGTTTGTCTTCTTTGTCATTGTCGTCTTCTTTTTTATCTTTAGCTTGCTGCCGGTGATATCTCGTCTCTTCGTCATCAATATCAGATACTCATGTTTAGAGTCTTGCCATTAACTTGGTCTTGTTTGCTGCCAAGTCAAGTGTTGTGCTCCTGTTTTGCTTTAGCTGCTTTGGTAGTAAATGACGATATGGTTGCACCTCTGACACAGCCAACTTGAGTTTATATGCTGTTCCTATACCTTTGAGTTAACTATGCTTTATTAAAGTGGCTAGATTTTGTATTGATTGGGGTTATACCTTTGTGAAGTATTAGAAACGAGTTTATTGGAGTCTGATTCTAGAATTTCTCAGGAAGCTTAGTATATTGTGTCTTGCCAACATGTTTACACTCTATGCGGCCTTTATATGTTCTCTGTTTTGAATTTTCAGAGTATCTGGATGAAGCGATGTTAATACCAAAGAATACATCTGTCCTAATTCGTCGAGTCCCTGGACGCCCTCGCATCACAGTTATTACTACACAAGAGTAATTTCTCAGATCTTTTGATTTCCATCTGCTTGGTCCAGTTATTTAACTATTTTATCTTAAGCTCAACAAAAGATTACATAAGTTGAAAATGTGACTATTGGATTTTTCATGCTAACTAATGCAATAATCTGAACATTGCAGGCCTAGAATGGAGAATAAAGTTGAAAGCGTTCAAGCTGAAACCAGCAACTTTCATGTCGCTGATCCGCCTGCAGCGAAATATGTAAGTTGATTACGGTGAACATTTATCGGCTTCTGTTGACGTTGAGTTGCATCCAATTTTCTATAACTACAAAAGTTCTAATCTTTTACCCATTTTCATCTTGTAGCCTGAAGATGACTTGGACGAGTTCGGGAGTGATTTTTACTCCATTCCTGCTGTCCAAGATGCCCAGCGCAATAATCCATGTCCTGTTCCTGCACCAACAGACGAGAAAGTAGATGAAGAAAGCAAACTTCAGGCGTTGATTGACACACCAGCACTTGACTGGCAGCGGTAAGTTATCTTTCTCAAATGGTGGACGTAAAGATATTGATTTTTATAGACGTTTTAACGACCCTCTTACTTTTCTTCGATGTAATAGACAAGGTCCAGATAATTTTGGGGCTGGGAGAGGTTATGGAAGGGGTATGAATGGAAGGATGGGCGGACGTGGTTTTGGTAATCTATACTTGTATTCTTTGATTTTCTCAGTTTTTTATTGCATTCTAGAATGTCTTCATTAGCGTTGTCAAAGATTTGTATGTTTTATTAACTCCATCAAGTTTTAAGATACTGAGTTTGGTTTGTCGGCTTGGATAGGAATGGAAAGGAAAACACCACCTCCTGGATATATTTGCCATCGTTGCAATGTCCCTGGTATGTCAGCTTCGGATATACTTTATTTTCTCTTACGCCTTTCCGTATAGATAAAAAGTGTTAAAGCATTTTATTCACTGTATCAGGACATTTTATTCAGCATTGCCCCACAAACGGTGACCCTACTTATGATGTTAAGAGAGTTAAACCACCTACTGGTATCCCCAAGTCCATGTTGATGGCAACCCCAGATGGTTCTTATTCGTTGCCAAGTGGCGCAGTTGCAGTTCTGAAACCAAATGAGTAAGTTCTGGTTAATCAGTATGGGAAATGTTGCTTTCTGGTCCTTTTTCGCATATATTGATTATAGTGTGAATTCTTATTGTGTCTTCAATAAATTCAGGGATGCTTTTGAGAAGGAAATGGAGGGCTTGCCATCAACAACACGCTCTGTTGGAGAACTTCCGCCTGAGCTAAAATGCCCACTGTGCAAAGAAGTAATGAGAGATGCTGCGCTTACTAGCAAATGTTGTTTTCAGAGCTTTTGTGACAAGTGTAAGTTCTTTTAATGCCTTTTTGCTGTTGTACAACGCTTCTGTTAGCTGTTACAAGTTCCAATTCAGCACAACTATCCTGCTTACTTGAATTATATGCAATTCAGGTATAAGAGATCACATTATGACGAAGTCGAGGTGTGTTTGTGGAGCAACTGATGTACTTGCTGACGATCTTCTACCAAACAAGACGCTCAGGGATACTATAAACCGTATTTTGGAAGCCGGGAACGATAGCGCTGAGAATGCCGGCAGCGTGGGCCATATCGCAGGTTTGTCATTATCTTAATTCATGTGTTTTTAAACTTGTGATAAGTCGTCACTCCTAAATTATCGTGGACATAATATAGATTTGGAGTCTGCACGCTGTCCTCCTCCCAAGGGTCGATCTCCTACTACATCTGTCGCATCTAAAGGCGAGAAGAAACCAGCTCATAGTAACAACAACGATGCTTCAACCGTAAAGCTGCCAACAGAAGCTGCAGAGATCACAAGTGCCCCTCGGGCATCTGCAGAAGATAAAGTTGAAAAGCCAGCAGATGCGTGTGAAAGCACTCAAGGGTCCGTGGCTGTGAAAGAAGCGACAGTCTCAAAGTTGAATACACAAGCTCCCAAGGAAGAAGTGCAGCAGCAGGTTGCTGCTGGAGAGCCAGGTAAAAGAAATATGTGTAATCTTAATAGTAACTTCATTGTACATTGCGAATGACATGTGTCTGGTAGTGAACACCACATTCCACATTGACTTTTTGTTTCAATTAACCTTAGTTCTCATAGGTTTGGAGATTTAATATGTGCATTAATGATTGACAATCATATGTTCATCAACAAAATTCGTACTTTTTTGTCCCTTGCCAGGAAAAAAGAAGAAAAAGAAGACCAGAGTGCCTGGAAATGGTAAGCTTTCTTTCTTATGCTGAAGGTCCTGGTCATGCTCATTCTTCCAAGCTCCAAGTCTATGTGAATCGGATGAAAGATGTAACAGATCGTTTTTCTTTTGTGATTTGTTGTAGATATGCAATGGAATCAGGCGCCGGATCTAGCAGGCCCTGACTATATGATGCAAATGGGTCCAGGTCCCCAGTACTTCAACGGCATGCAACCCGGCTTCAACGGTGTTCAACCTGGCTTCAACGGCGTTCAGCCTAACTTCAACGGCTTTCATCCCGGCTTCAATGGATTTCCAGGTCCTTTTCCAGGCCCGATGCCTCCATTTATGGGTTACGGAATGAACCCGATGGACATGGCATTTGGCGCGGGTATGAATATGATGCATCCAGATCCATTTGCTGCCCAAGGATTTGGATTCCCTAATATACCACCACCTCATAGGTACAACAGCACTCACTTATTGCTCTGATCAACAAAAAAGCGTCAAGCCTTCTTAATAATAATATCTTGATGAAACTTTGTTTGAATGCAGGGACTTAGCGGAGTTGGGAAACCGTATGAACCTCCAACGTGCCATGATGGGCAGAGACGAAGTGGAAGCCCGAAAAGCTGAGATGTTAAGAAAACGGGAAAACGACAGACGAACTGAAGGGTAAATGAAAAGAAACTTGAAACATTGTAACTCTGTTTTTCTCAGACAAGGATATGCCATTAACCTAAACATTTGTTTGTTTGTTTAACAGTGGGAAGATGTTTAGGGATGGAGAGAATAGTAGAATGATGATGAGCAATGGGACGTCAGCCTCTGCATCATCCATCAATCCTAATAAATCTGTATGTTTCCTCTTGTTGTCTCATCTTTCTCTATTCTTCATGTTTACTAGTTCTTCGCGCTCTTCATTTACTTTTGGTTTTATTATTTATAAAAAAAAGGCTCATATTTCTCCCTCCTTCGTCGACCACAAAACTTTAAAAACCTATTAATTACAGGAAATTGTGGGTTTTTTATTAGAAGGCAGAAAATATTGGGTTTAAACGTAATTGTCTGAAATAACTTGGCTTCAAAAAGAAAACAATTAGATGACCGAGAAAACAAAGAATCTGGGTATAGTCCATGTCAAGATGTGTATATACTTGGACATCAAAGCCCAATTACTTGTTAATCGTGGGCCGAATAGTCCAATATCACACCTCGAATTATATATTTTCTTGCTAATAATTTGTTTACTGGTTTGTGACAGCGACAAGCACCTCCGCCACCGAATGCAGAGTACGACCGCCGCAGACGACCGGAGAGATTATCTCCCGAGCATCCGCCGCCGCGTAAGATAAGCTCTCCTTCCCGAGATTCCAAGAGAAAATCGGAGCGGTATCCTGAGGAACGTGATCGGCAACGCGACCGTGAAAGGTCGTCCCGACACCAAGACGTCGATCGTGAACACGACCACCGCACTCGCGATCGTCGCGATGAAGAGAGAAGCAGAGAACACCGTCACAGCCACCGCGATTCGGAGCGTAACCAACATCACCACCGTAAACGATCGGAACCTCCGTCGTCGGAGCCACCGGCTGCAACTAAAGCAGAGATCGAGAATGGTCACAAGTCGAGCGTATTCGCTCGGATAAGCTTTCCGGAGGAAGAAACTTCGAGCAAACGACGAAAGGTGTCTTCGTCTTCCTCTGCTTCCGTGACGGAGCCGCCTGTACCAGCCGCCGTCTCCGTGGGAACATCAATCCATCGACACAGTCGGAAGGAGATGGAGGTGGCGGAATATGAATCAAGCGACGAAGATAGGCATTTCAAGAGGAAGCCGTCAAGGTACGAGCGATCACCACCAGCGGTGATTACTGATGCGAGTGATGATAAGCATCGATATTCGAAACGCGGGAAGGGAGACAGATCTCGAGCTTGAGTTTTTTTTTTTCTTTCTTTTCTTTTTGTAAAATTGTGCCTCAAGGCAGAAAAAAGGTTAAATAAGAGAATCTTCTTATTTTCTGTAACGAACAAAGAAAATAGTTCTTTTTGTCATCGAATGCTTTCCTTGTTTTTTTTGTTGGTAATGGAATTCGATTTCGTAATTTTTTTTTCTCCAACATTTGCTTGACTACTTGTTCGTTGTTGTTACAATTCAACGTTTCTGTAATTTGAGAAATTATGTGCTAACTCGTATCTATTTCTCTAACGTGACTGTATCAACCGTATTCACAAGTATCGTATTCTTAGGATTAACCCATAAACAATGATATTTTTTGGAGAAAAAAAGATTTATACATGATTCTAATCTTTCTAGAAATTAATATTGATTGATTCTTCTTTCATATATACCAATTTTCAATTATCGGCTATAAATTTGTTAGATAACTTTAAGAAGATGCACAAAATAGAAATAAAACTTCTCAAGATTCAACACATCAATCTAAAACACATGAACTAAGGTTAACAAATAAAAAAATTTTACTCCCTATTAAATCACTAATCATTAATGCATTTTTCTCTGGTAGAAGTCTTTGCTCCATCTATCTCAAACTCAGCACCGAGCCAGAGACACAAACTTAACATAATTTGTATATGAAACTCAGCACATAGACTACTCTATTTTTTAAGTTCTCTGTTTTAAAGGTGTACTTGTATGTCTTCTCAAAGTAGAAGATGTCTCCATGTCTCCTTTTTATAAGACTTTGGCTATGCTCTTTAATGTCTTAGACGCCTTTTGCTTTTTCTTAGTGTATGAGGAAGGAAGGGGGATTAATAGCATTTGGGAACAGAACGTTAGAGAACATAATACTGTTGTTTATTTGTTGCACAAAAAGAAACAGAGAGGAAAATACAAAAAAGAAAGAAGGTCAAATTATCAAGTATTTCAATTAAGTTAAATTTTCAAGTATTTATTGAGTTAATTTATCAAGTATTTCAACTAAGTTAAATTATCAAGTATTTCCTATAAACTGCAATAAAGATGAAGGCAATATTATATCAGACATAAGAATAAGATTCATAGAATTAAGGACTTTACATGATCATTACGAAAACTGAAACTAATAACAAACCAGGTACATTGAATTTAGCCATTATTATAATATATTTGAAAGGAAATTACGCAGATAGAGCAGAACTACCTATGTACTTGCACAATCTGCAGGCTTAAATGACACCGTTTTAGAAACAATGTCATATCCAATAAGAAAGTTTTTCTGTGATAAATTCCCGTAAATGGCGCCCAAGTTATCATTCCCTCTGAAGGCAAAACAAACCAAATCCTCAGAGACTTGTACAAAGGTATTGGAGGAGTCTAAGTTTACATCTGCTCCATCGAAATGCATAGTAATGACTGGGAATGTCAGATTAGCGGTTGCGCTATAACACAGACTCAACTGGCCTTGTGGATCGCTTGTCCTCTCAGCATCGATCAAAGACGCAACTGCATCCTCGAGCTCGGAGTAAAATGCGGTGGGTAACAGCGTCAGAGTTGTGCCTGAATCGATGATGATGTTTCCCTCGCTGCTTCCAGAATCTGATCCTGGGAATGTGATATTCTTGCTCCCAACGCTAATGGATTCGAGGGTTAGGTAATAGAAGGTCGCTGGCAATTTTTGTATCAAAGGAGTTGAGACAGCTCCATTTCCGGACACAACAGCATTGGTTCCAAAGTTGATCTTGCTAGTTGTATCGTTTTCAGAAGGGACTAAGCAGTATGAGAATTTACCGTCGATTGACTCGCCGAGTTGTGAAATGAGCGAAATCGAACCGCCCCCAAGTCCAACGATTCCAGAGCCCTTCTTGCCAAATGTTCCACCGTTATCGTGACCACATCCGATGATAATATTTTTGAGCTGCACGGGGCGGTTATTAGTGGAGCCGAGCGTTAAGGTGTCTGCGGCAACATTACCCTTTGTGTAAGAGTTATCCCCGTAAGACGTAGCGTAAGTGCAAGTGTTGTTTCCTGTGGAACAAGAGGCTTGATCTTCAAGGGCACTACATTGACTTGAGGAGCAAGAAACATCTTTGTATGTAGCAGACGCTCTAGGGTCAAAGAGAGGAGCATTCTGAGTGTAACAGTTGTCGCATGGCATGCACTGGGTCCATAGGAGATCACTTCCCGTGTCAGCGATTGCCATGATCGGGAACGGGGGTGTCCCGAGGGATACATTCATGAGATATTCACCGCCAGTTGAGGTAACCTCAATTTGGGGTGAGTTAATGGATGCATCTTTGCCGTTGAAGTGGAAAACACGGTTTACGGATCGGTGAATAGCGTTTCTGAGACGTTGATAAGAGGTTTCCGTCGGATTGTAGAAAGGTGATTTAGGAGAATCGTGGTGGATCAGATCCGCAGTGAAGCCGAGTTTTGTATGGACTTTTGCATTTGAGAAAAAGGGCGAAGAGAGTAAACACAGAGACAAGAGAACTGAAAAGAATAGAGAGGCCATTGTCTTCCTATTTTATGTGAATGGTGAGCTTTTTTGTTGCTTTGACGATTTGCTGTTGATAGCGGTAAATTAACCTACTGTGATATATATGAGGTTCATGGGATAGTGGTAAATTAATGGCAATGCATGCTGAGATTTTGACGTCTTGAATACGTAATCAACAAATTCATTTCTGATTTGTGTTTAGAGAATCTGATAGATAAGAATTTACACTAAAGAATATTTTCTTATTTTAATGCATATAATTTATTTCGATTGTTTTTCTTTATCAGGAGTGTGCCATTCATTTCATGTGGACGTGTTTCTTGTTGCTTGTATTTTCTTTAAATGCTAACAGAGATTCCTCCTCTTTGTATCTAGATTATTCTTCAAAGCATTAAACAAATACAGACGATGATTTCCGTGAATTTGCGATTTTCTTTCCCTCATTTAGTCATTTTGGTTCGTCTATCATTCATCTAGACAATATGTATGGTTATCTTCATTTTATTTCGTATCTAAAAATATTCTTAGGTTAGTTCAAATTTATACTATCAGTATCTTTTAAAAAGGATTTTTACATTGATTAGCATTATTTTAAAATTTGTTTATTAAAATGTACGTCTTTGTAAAATAAATTTACTTTATTTTGAAGGTTACTGCTCCAAAGTAGCCGTAGATGGTGTAGTGGACTCGATGGGCTTTGTTTCATTTCCTTTTCCTTTGAAGCCCACTTGCTGTTTTGGCAACATTTTAGGGGACTAATAAGAAACACTCAATTAAAAAGAGAGCAAATGATCCTCAGACTTTAGTAGAAGATGAGAGAAACAACGACAAGGTTCAGGAAATGAGAGCCTTAAAAGAAATAACAAATGACCTTGGGGAGCTGCTGCTTCAGAGGTTAATAGATTCTTAAGCTCAGCTGATTCGTGTCGAGCGGTGTATGATTGGTCGTGGTGATCTCTGGTTACACTCAAGGTTATTTCAGTAGCACTGCGATTTCTTTTTATAAGAGAGCACAGTGAATCTTAAAGGAGCTTAGGAGACTGACTATATCCCCAATTCTGATTCGAAAACAAGGGAAGTTACTTGGCTGGAGAATGGCGTCTCTTGTGGCGTATTTTCGACGTACATTTTACTGTCCAGTGTAAGCTTAGTAGCTCCGATTAACTGCTGTAGGAAGAGACTATGCCTTCGTTAGCGTTCCTAGATTTCCAATTTGCCGCAGGATTTACCTCCCATTTGTTGTTATTGAACAGCAATTTCAGAAGTGTCGAAGTTTGAGAAAATTTGTGAAATGTTATGGTAATTTCAACCGAGAAAACGTGACGACGAGTGTGCACTGATATACTAACTCAAATATCTTTACTGATATAGAAAAATTGTGCTAAGTGCGGCCAAACCCACTTTAATTCATGTATACTCACAACTCAGGGGTAAGACGGTCAACAAAGGGATAGTTACTAAAGGAAAATAAAGTCATTTGATCTTGTAACTAGAGAGACATGTGCCTGAACCCACACGTAAAAAGAAAACGGTGAGCTATACGATTCATTTCCATTCTATCAAAAAGTCCAAAAACCGGAGCTAAGATTACATTGTATGTTTGTTGTTGGTCGGAGAAAAGCACAAATTCTTTCTTCTCTTTCTGCTTTCAAACTTCGGTTAAAATCAACGAAGATAGAATCACTACGTATGCAAGGAACGCAAATATCGCTATCTGCATCAACAACCTTGGATTTTCTCTCATGTTTGGTGACGTCACCGACCTGTCATAAAACCAGTCGGAAAAGCTTTTGTTACACAAATCTACCAAAAAGGAGATTTGGGATTGTTGGTTTTACCTTGCGATACGCTGTGAGAGCCGATGAAACGGTAAACTTTGGATGAAGACGATGCCTGGTCCCGTTAGAGTCGCCATTATTACGTTATCACCCTTTTGGATTGCACAGAGAAAATCAGATAAATGAGAGAAGGAACTAAAACAAAACCTGAATCATCTTCTTAGTAAGAAAATTTAGGATGTGAGGGACAGCATAACTGTACCCCGAATACTGCTCGTCTCAGAGGAGCATTGTATTTGATTTGGACGTCGATTGAAGGAGTGAGAGCAGCGATGCAAGATACGTCAATGGTGAGAACTTCTCCTACCTCCAGAATTTTTTGTACAACTAACATGTTTGGAATAGTAATGTCAGTTTTTTTGTGGGAATCAGGCGTAAATACGAACAGCGTTTTGTTGAGAGAAAACCTCACCTGAGCCACCTGCGAGAATAAAAGCAAGACCTTGTCCAGATAGGCGTTGTCTCAGAAATCCCTACAACAACAATACTAATGTGAGTAGAAACGAGAAATGCATATGTGGGATTGGGAAGAAATAAAAATACTAATGTAGACTAGATCCTTCATCTCTTTATTTTATGGAAGGCACATTCATAAGCAACTCTTTCCCCAAATATAAGATCTGTAAAGAAATATATGTATAAAAGGCAGTGCAACGTATTGTTCTTCTAACCTCTGCACCAGCGGCAACGATGTTTCTTGCCCTCTGGTCAATGGAGTTCACAACCTTCACATCATTGACTGAACAAAGGAATGCATCTGGCTACACAACAAAAAGACAAGGTCTTATGCAACTATATAGAATCTTGATCTCAATGAGGAAGAAGCTGAGCGTTGAGCGTCCACATTTGGGAACAGAGACTCTACCTGGCATAAGATCTCACCTCCGAACATTGCTAAATCGATCTACAGGGTAAACAAAAAAACCGACAATCACAAAACACTCAAGAATTAGAACTAGCGGTGCATGAAAGGAGATAAGGAAGACGATGAAAAAAAAAAAGCTAAAATCACTAACCGGGAGAATCCTAGCCAAATAAGGTGCAGCAATACCCACAAATCCATCGTTTTGCCCAGTATTCCGAAGAAGTACGCTGCTTACACTCTTACCCAAAATCCACTGCAAGACTCCAACTTCTTGTTCAGGAGTATATGTGTTTTCCATCTCGATAGACCCAGACATGTAGCACATGGAACCTACAGAACCGTATCAGATTAGTAAACACAGATCATCTAAAACCGGTATTACACAACTGAATAGAAAAGACATTGTTCAGGGGAAAGTACCAGGCTTAGCAATGACTTTCTCCTCTGACTTTAACATTATCTGCCAAGAAACGATCAATGGTTTGTAAGTTAAAAGGAGGATGTGATGTGACATATAACCCCAAACTCTTAAAAAGATGAAGCTGTTTTTTAAAAAGAGGTTTACCTGAACAACTTGGGCTTCACCACCCAAAATCTGGAAAGGTGTAATTGTATCTTGTTGACTCTGCATCACACCATCACTTATGAGTTAACACAACACCGATACAGACATAAGTGATACCGACGACGAGAAAATTTCTATATTAGCTTTCGCAATCACACACAGATTGGCCAGATCATGCGTTCGTTCACCCATTGAAATTAAACCTAACAGCAAAATCAACATGGAATTCTCTAACTCCTACTTACAATGAACCTCAAATACTATCAGATTGCAAATAGAATACACGACCCCCAGCATTAACAGTCGGATGATAGCGAGATGATGGAAAGAGAGAAGAAGCTAACCTGGTAGACATAGGGCTGAAATGGAGTTGAGAAAAACGGTGCGGCCATGGTGTGTGGTGAAAAGACCACAGATAATCTGGAACCACAAAAACCTCTGAGGAGGTTTTACAATTCTCTCCGCAGATCCGAGAAGACAAGAGAATTCACCACTCAATTTCGAATCGATCAGATCGGAAACGAACCCTTAGAAATTCGAATTTTTCACAAGAGTTGCGGTGTTCGGCGAGTCAGCGACTCCACGACGAACGACGACAGAAGAAAAAAAATTGCTAATGGTGGATCCTTACTGGCACAAGACACGTGGAATTAATTACGTGGACATCTCTCATTGGTTGTGACAAGCCAAGACACGTCTCCGCTCATTAACGTCGAAATCATTAACGTCGCTCATTAGTGGCAACCACACGTAAATACCAAAAAAACTCCGTCCCTGTTTTCAAAAGGCTTTGCAATTCCTATCTAAACCCTCTATGCGAGTACGAGGGTCATTGTGCTATACTCATTACACAACTATACTTCGACTTTCTACGAAAACATCCTACAGACAAACCTTTTGAGTACAACAAACACGACATAAAGAAATAAAAGCATCATAAACTTTTTGGACGCCATGACCCGGAGGTTGACTCGAACACCATATCTTCTCATCAGCTGCAACACCGAACCACATACCATCACCACCCCTCGCAACATCATCCTCGCAGCATCTCCAGGTCCAGCAACATTTCTCGCATCCTCCTCAGACACGTCTACATATGACACCGACTCTGAATTCTCCTTCTTGTCTTTCTTGGCCTCAGGTTGGTTTAGCCCGAGACGTTCATTGAGCCAGATGGAGATGTTGATTAGCAGCTTGGCAATCCATGCAACCTCGTCTTCTGACACGGGACGGGTCATCCAGTCTCCTTTGTACTTTACACTGCTTGCCACTTGGTTCCTAACACCGCGTGGCTTGAAGAGCTCGTCACGGTTTTTCTGGGGATGGTCCAGGTCCAAGGAAAAAGCGATTGGTTTTATGACATGCCCGCCAAAGAAGTTTGACACCACTTGTTTTAGTGAATCTACACACTTTAGCGCTTCCGAGAGGTTTTTCTCTGGCACAGCTTGCAGTTCGGCTTCTGCGCGCAGTATGAATAGCTGCAATTGTTTCAAAGAACAAAAAGACGGTATGAATAATGTCAAATACAATTTAACTCCACTTTCCTATGAGCTAAGGGATTCTATAGTGCCTCTACAAGTGAAAATTGGAAAGCAAGTGTGCAGGTGTGTGCTCAAGGTTCTGATGACTCATCGATACATCTAGAGGACTAAAAGAAACAACAACAGAAGAACTAGTTTTGAAAGTATGTTTTACATGAACACTTACTCGGAAATAATATCCCAATTTAATAACGTACAGCATTGAATTGGCGAATTTAACCAATCGCTAAGCAAAAGGCAATTATTCATGTTCCAAGTTCCGTTAATTCAGATAGTATGCTTGAAACAAGAAAATGGAAAGGCTCATCCAAAAATTCATATGAAAAAATTCAACTGTAAAGATACTAGGGATATTTTCAAACACAGTTCTATATACTATCCTACAAAAAAAATAATAAATCTTCTGCTTTATTATATTCCTAACCTATCACTGCAGTAGATAACAAAGGGAAGAAATTAACCTGAAGCAGTTGTTGTCCGCCATCTTCAGAATCACTAAAGAGTTTCAAGTCCTTGTTCCAGTTTTCATGCAAGAATGACCCATCAGCATTGCTCTCACACAGCCCATCTTCCCAGTCCTGAAGTTCAACAAGCAATTAAACATGATTTTACAAAGGGATTGCTTCTGCAGTGTTTTGTCTACTTAAAAAAAGGGTGCTATGATAACAAATGGTATTGAGGAAAAACATAGGCATACCTTCAACTGCTCACGGATAGATGGAGCAAATCTAGAGAATTCGTTCACTGTTGAATTTCCGGGTCCAGTTTGTTTAGAGTGAAAGGCTTTGTCAATATTCTTCATCAGAACCAAAAGCTCTTTCGATGATGTCAATATACTCATCACCTATTTAGAAAAACACAATAGAATCATTCAGCCACATTAAGATTTAGAAACAGAAGTCTTGCAATTCATATTCTAACACATAGAACTGAGAAAAAATATATTAAGCCAAGGATCAAACCTTCAGAACCATCTGTGTTATTGTTTCTGGATCAGTGTGAAGGAACTTGTGCGCAAAGCCAATAAAATGCATAACCAGAGAACTGTAGTAGAGATAATTTGATATCACATAGCTCTGCCACAAAGGCGTGTAGCCACAACCACGTGATTCACAAGACTCTTCCTTTTTCGCATCTTTTATAGATCCATTTAAAGCAGCTTCGAGATCTGAGAAATCATCCAGACTGATCATCCATGGTTCCAGATACATAACCCATATGGAGAACACCTGAGATACATTCTTAATAGAACTCCCTATGGGACAGAACAAGAAACTCCTCAATATAAACCGATAAAGAGGCCTCTGTAAATGGGTATTCCAGGAAGTGAGCGGCCTAAGGCTCAAATTAGCGACAGGGAATGATGATCCAGAAGTCGGTGTCTTCCACCGTGGACTCTCACCACACTCACTGTAGTTTTCACTCCCAACACCACTTGTAACCCAGCTCAAATTCAGATACTTGACAAGCAACTTCACTACGTCTTCTAACCCACAAGTAGGTGAAATCTCCTCCACAGCAGAACGGAAAGGAGGAGCCACACCAAAAGATTTCGCCGTAACAACAGGAAACGGTGAGAAGTCATTCTCAACAATCCAATAGTGTACGAAAAGATTCACTATGAACTCAGCTGTCGCCATTACTGACCCATCATACCCAACTCCGTATTGCAAAAGAGAGCTACGATAAGGCTGGTGTGCATTTAAGTCGAAAACAGGAACAAATGCTTTCAGATAGGAGTAGAGAATCCTTATGTAGAGATTACACTCCAACTTCTGATCCGAATCACGCTTGTTACTCCCTGGAAAACCTTTGATAAGTGTCCAGTTTTCTAGCCTAAACATCTTTTTCTTTTGGATTGGAATCATAGACGAACTCTCGTTGTTTCCTCTACAAACCGGGTAGTAAGAGAGCCAAAACATGTAGTACTCGAAAACATTAAGCCGAACTTCATACGATGAACCCCGAAGTGAATCTTCCTCGATTTTACCTTTCAAAAAGGGGCACAAATTAGATAACGCACTTCGGTTTTTCTCGGATGATAGCATGAATCGAGCATACTCCGGTAGACGTTCGGTTGGGAAAACGTACTTAACAAGAGATACCTTGTCGACGGCAAAGATTGAGCTCATGAGTATTCCACTTGGGGATAAGAGACAGAAAACTCTTTCCGATAGATCCACATCGTTAGCCGCTGAGATTACATCGATCCAACCGTTCGGCGGCAAAGAAGACTGCGCCGGAGATGGAGCGGTGGCGTCGCCGAAGCCGAAGATCTTGCAGATTAAGCTCGGAAAGGTTATAGAGAAGAAATGGCGACACTGATCAGGCGTATGCGACTGAAGAAACGATTCCACGGAAGAGCAAGCGGCGGAGATATTCGACGGCGTTGAAGCTGCGAGTATAGTCGATGCTAGGTCTTGAGATTGCGAGAGCGAATCGACGGTGTACGAGTGTGGAAGCATCGCTGAAAAAGGTGAAGTAAACGGAGCCGAAGACGAAACTTAGGGTTTCTAACGAGGGACGGAGAGAGGGTTTACGCCGGAGGAGAAGGGTTTGAAATGCGAGGTGACCCAAATCGCGCCTTGTGAATGAGAAACCCAAAAGGCCAAAAGGGACAAAAAAAATCAACACGAGGAAGAAAAAGGAAGGCGTTACGTGACACGTGGCATGAGCTTATATCACCGTGGTTAACTTATTTATTTATTATCGACTTTTACCAAAGACTCTCATCGGTGAACGCGGGAACACTCTCGAGGAGTCAACGCCCTAAATTGAACGCTCCTGATTTTGACACGTCGTTAAGGCCCATTAAGCCCATTTAGGCCCAGGCAATTTGGTTTTCTACTTCTGTGTATTTATTAGAGTTGGAGAACACTGAAGCTGCAAGCAGAATCCAAATAAGGAAATAGTTTCCAAACTGATAATTTATAATAAAAAAATTGAATCACGTAGCCAAATTCATCTCAGTGCACTCTGAGTTCTACTATTACAAGCATTGAATCTCCTCATCAGATCTACACTATAAGCTATTGTAGATCGAGCAGTACCAATGAAGCACAGCTGCAAACAGCTTCCTCTATGTAAAGCAGCACATTAGATACTACCATGATTCATGGGAATCGATCCGAATTTCTGACCATGACGAGCAGAAGCAAGCTCTTGTTGCGTTTGCAGTACTACTTCGTCTTGTTCATTCAAAAAGTAAAGCTTGTAATATGAAGAGTTTGTAGACAAATCACCCAAGTAAGTTCCGGTCCAGTTGCTTTCAAGAAGATCTGACATTACAAACACGTGAACTGGACGCCGAGTCTTCTTCTCTTGGCTCAGAGATTCCAACTTCTGGCTTAGTCCTGCAAACGTGTTCTCCCTGTGATTCTTAAACTGTCCATCTAGCAATCTAAGCTGCGCACAAAGACACGGCGCCTTAATCGTATCCGAGGCAGCCTCTTTCCTGCATTCATTATCTCAGGGACAAAAGGAAGAAACTCGACTTTCTTAATCAAAGACTGTATCTTTCCATCTCTCGGAGATTCACGGATGTCAATATACAGTTCTGAGCCTCTGTATGGAGCCGTGAATAGGCTTCTAAAGGCAAGAATCGCTGCTTAATCTGCTGAGCTACGATATCCAAGAGTCTTGCACAGATCTCGCCTCCTCCTCACATAAGATATTTTCTTTTTCTTCTTAAGCTTATCATCAGGATGGAATGAATCCAATCTCCCATCAGAATCTCCACTTTTATAAGTCCAAACCGTTGTTCTACAATCCTCCTCTACGCCATACAAACATTTATCTACATTTCCATGTACCCCAGATAACAGAGAACCACACTGCTCCAAGGCTTTGTAAGATGGAGATTGTTCTGATAACTTACCCGAACATAGCTTTTCCATGTCAACACCGCACAATAGAGAAACGGAATACCTCAGATCAAGTATTCTTATAGCCGAGGAAGACACTAGAGACAAGATATCGACAATGTCAGCCATGAAAACGTACCTGTAAACACACAACGACCTTAACCAATACAGTAATCAAACACGAAACGTGAGATATTCAATGAAATGTGAAGCTGACCTGCCAGCTCTGAGAAGCTCAATGGAGTGATTCCAAACTGAGACGCGAATCTCCCTCGGACTCGATACTCGAAGCTTAGGGCAACTACCGAGAACGACAGAATGATGATCGAGAACAGGAGGAACAACTAGGGTTCTATTAAGTATTCCCGCCATTATAACAGCGTTTTTAAATTCCGAAAGCTGATTGCTAAACCCACTGTGAGGTGCGTACCAGAGAAACTTCTGTCCTAGAAGAGCGCGGGTTAGTATCTCGTATCTACCATGTGGGAATTGAACAGATCCGGAGAGAGCAGAGATCGAGAACAGGGGTTTGGGTATCTCAGAGAAAGTGAAGAAAACTATGAAAACAGAGAAGATAAATACGGAGAAGTTAAAGATTCAAGATTTGCTCGCTTGCTTCTTCTTGATCGACCATTCCCGCGCACTTGTTCTTCTGAGATTGAAAATAGCGTCCATGTTGTTTATTTACAGAATATTTTTGAGTGTTTCGATGTTTTCATAATTTCGCCATTGTTAGTCGAGCTGCTTAGAGAAGCCATGGGCCCAGTCTAATAATATTGGACCAATGAAGGGCTCCGGTTTAATCAATTTCGGTTAGTTTGGTCAGAGGATAAACAACAGTCCTTTTTATTTTATTCAAAACTAATAAATTTTAATTTTCAGTTTCCTAACAACAAATATTAGACATCCTAAAGGCAAGATAAAAAGCATACAAATACAAAGATAAATTTAAGCAAAAAAATAATTTGTTTTTCCCACCTTTTCAATTCTTTTTCTTCCTTTTTTTTGTTTTCTCTCGCTAATAATCAAAGCTGAACTAAAAGACCCTACGCAGTTAAACAATCTAACAAACCAAATCTTATTTAAGTTACTGTGACCAAAGACTAACCTGTAAACCCCAAACCAGAGACAAAAGAGATATCTGCCTGCAAATTGCTATTTTAGACAGTCACTTCCTCGAATCCTTACAGAGCATGTATAACGCTTTTGATGTCCGAGCTATCAGAACTAGGGTTTGGTTGAAATGCTGATTGTCTTGTAGATGAACCTCCACCTAGCTTCAGCGAAAGAGACTGATCGGATTCTCCATTCTTTTTTGACTCTCCAAGGCTGAGCTTAGACATTCCCAGAAGCTCGTCGACATTGATAGGAGATTTCGAGTGCACAGCAGTTGGTCTGAGAATCTCATGTGTTTCCTCTTTCTTGGTTGGTTCAGGAACATAACCAGCAGGCCATATCGGGAATGGAAACGGGTAATACGGTGAGAAATAGGCTGGATATAGTATTGGGAAGGAGCCCGGTAGTTGCGGTTGCGGTTGTGATTGCAGTTGTGTGGTTTCTTCTAGTATGGAAGAAGAAGAGGAAGCAGCAGCGATTGCGGTTGGTTCCCCAATGGTAGAGTTTGTTGAGTCCATGGATTCACATTCATCGATTTCCAAGATCGATGGTGCTTGACGGGAGCTAGAAGCAAGTGTCTGATGAACAGAATCGACACTTTGCATTACTGTTTCCACGGGAATGTTCTCTGCTTCCGGTTCTTGCATATCCATCGGAATATCTCCTCCCTGCAAGGATAAATTACACCGTAATGAGTGCATTTCAAGATCAAGTTTCTGTGAGAAGCCATCTTGCTAGTTAAAGTTCCATGCTTTTAAAATTTGGACCAGTCTAATCTCTATCCAAATGCTTGACCAACAAATAGGCTGCAAAAATGGCATCTTCGAGCATTGAACAGAATCCAACTTATCCTGTACTTCTCGTTGAGTAGAAGGCAAGCCAAGTCACATATGGCGTGAACCCTTTGATTGAGTATCTCTAACCACTCTGGGGTGAAAACGTGCTTAAGACCGATAAAAAGAGTGATTTGAAAGAAGAAGGACTAACCTCATCAGGAATCATATCGAAGAGACTAGAACGTCTTTTGCGACGAGACACATTGGATTGTCTGATGAAATACTTCTGAGCATGGCTAGCAACTTGTGTTGGTGTCCTTGTAGTCACATAGTTTCTTGAAATGCCTCGCCAATCGCCTTTACCCAGCTTCTGTAATCCTAACAAGAACATCCTGTGTTCTTCCTCTGTCCATGGAGTTCCTACAAAACCAAACCAAATGAACAAATCCATAAACAACCACACAATTCCGTGACTGGATAACAAAATTTCTTCAATAAATAAACTTTGTAATCAATTTCACATGTCCTGCTTGGGTCGACCGAATTGGATAGAAAAAATTTCAATGTTCGAAAAAGGGAAACCCAGAAAAGGAACATGAATCAGAGAGAGAGAGAGAGAGAGATACCTTTCTTTCTCTCGCGGCTAGAGGAAGAGCCAGCAACGAAATCCTCAGAAGCGTAACCATCACCAGCGACATGGTCAGGGACATCACCCGGAGAACCCGGAGTATTCGACCCGTTTCCTCCATGCCCACCCGATCCAGAGCCCGTGTAATGGCTAAGATTCCCCATACTAGCACTTTTCCGGATCGAACCTTCCGTGAGCCTAACTCCAAAAAGCTTCACCCCACGATTGGGACATGTCCGTGAGTTGTGACCATTGTGATTGCAGTGAGAGCATCGACGAGTCATGGCCCCCAACCCGTTTTTCTTATCCTTAAATCGGATCTGATCAGAGTTGAATGAAACGTGTTCTTTCGTCGCGGATCGGATCTTAGCTGATCGCAGAAGCACAGAATCTAATTGTGTGAGAGAGAGAGAGAGAGAGAGAGAGAGGAAGAAAGAAAGACAATAATATCGGTTTATCTGGTCGGATTTATTACAAAAATTCGATTTATCTCGCCGGACTTATTGTAAGATTTTCTTTTATTATTTTTGTTGCTATTGTTTTGTTTACATATATATATATATATATAATCGGAAAATGTTTGGTGTATCATAGGTGGATTTTTTCCTTTTCTTTTCCATATTTCCACATTGACTAGAAGTCAATGCAAGGTGTCCACATTACTAGATTTCTTTTTGGAAAAAAAAACCATACTAAATTACTTGTACTAAGTCCAATTTAGCTCTTACTATTAGATAGATAGTAATGTCTTTTTTATTAAAAAGTTTGAAAGGATACAGGCTGTGTATTTGTTTTACTATAAAAACTGTTCATCTGCCTTTTCTTTTTAACATTATAAGACAAATATCTTTATTTGCAAATTAATGCCACAACAAATCGGATAACTGTGACTTATGCTTTTTCTATGTATACATGCACATCAAATCATAATAGGCTAGTTTCTAAGTTTAGTGCTCTTATAGTTATCCAAGTGTCGAAAGCTAGATAATTACGAATCTCTTGTCTGATATGATGATTAGTAATTTTTTCTAATTACGATAGAATGGATATTCATAAAACCTGCATAAGTTCACTAGAAAATTACAATTGGCCAAATATTTAGCCACGAGATAAATTATTATATTAATATGACATCTGGTTAACAAATATCATAAGAAAACTAAACAAATGCTAACAATCGCACCATAAGGATACTCGATCTTGCTTTAATAGAAAACCATAGACTAGCGATTTTTTTACTACAAGCTATGTTTTTAACAATACAACTAAAAAACATAAAATTATAGTAATAAAAATCCAAAATTAGACCCATAATTAAAATATATTATCTTTAAAAAAGCGAATGATTGCGATTTCATTTCTTGCTGATATTATAAATGTCCCACACGACCATATTTTACATTAGTATGCGTAATTTATTATCTAGGCACCACTCACCAATCCCCTTGTGTATATGTAATATATATTTAGTGTGCACCCCTTATGTCATACTCAAATCTTATACTAAGAATTTACTATGTAATAAAATACCATAAGTATTATAAGCATTATAAGAAAATTAAAACTAAAGACCAATTTTTGTTTATGAAAAAAAATTGTTTATGAAGGAAAAAAAAGGACGAGCGTACCAAAAAAAAAGGACGGACGTAGATGATCACGATATAGATAATGAGTGGATGGGTTTAGTCATTTAGATTAGTAGGTCCCACGTCTAAAAGGCCACGTGGACACGAGGAGAACGGCTTATCCAGAAAGGAAAATATTCATTTTTGCTTTGGTCAGATCTTATAGGATTCCCTTAGAACCTTTCTCAGCCGTCCACGTGGCTTTGTTCGTCGGTGGCATATTCTATTGAACCTTCTTCGCATATTTGGCCCTCTCCAATCTCATTGTTTAGAAAATATTATCATTGTATGCAAAACGATACTCAAAACTTCACCGAACTATAATTCTATTGATAAAAAATTTCTAGCTATTTCAATCCGCATATGTTACAATAGTTATATGAATATAATCTAGATTATATAATCATAATGCGATGGAGCGAGTAAATGTTTGTTTGATTGAGGTTGTAATAAAGTTTGACCGAAACCCCAAAAAAAGTTTTTTTTTACTGTGGTTGACCCAACAACTTGGATATTGGGCCTACTCAAATCTCAAGGCCCAAGTTATGTCTGCATCCAAGAAATTATTGAACATGGTAATTATGAATGTAGTAGTACTATTTTGGTTTGGTGGGAAAGTGAATTCCGAAATATACTGTCACGTTGAATATAAAGTTTAACGGACTTCTCAAAACTAGGAAAAAAACAAGAAAATTTATATCGGAACTTTAAATTTTCAAACTATTCGTACGGTCATCGACAACATCCACTAATAACTATTATTAAGAGATGTGTACTCTTGAATTTTGGCGGGATCTCAACAGTATTTCACCAGAGAAAACAATAGTATTACTATTTATGCGAATCTCACACGCACAAAAACAAACATTACGTAAGACTGTAAGAGCAAACATTTAGGTACACTATAATTAATTCAAAAAACCTTATGTTTTACGAGTAGTAAATAATTTGAAAAGTTGTATGATTTTGTTTCCTCGAAAGAGGAGAAAAAATGGATTTAGGAATTTAAAAATGATTGAAAAAAACAAATTGAATGCAATTCAACAACCATAAAGTGAAGGGAATTGAATATGTGCAGGCAGCAAATTCTGATCAAACCTGGTCCCCTTTCTTTTGGTTAACCTACAATTTCTCGTCTCTGCAGTCTGCATTTACTTCTTCATTCTTTCTCCTCTCTACAAATTTGAATTCACTCCTTCTGGACCTTCTCTAGTTATAATTCTTCATACCACCATTTCTTCTTTGTGGCATTTCACTGATATTTTTTGGAGACTTCAATCACTTTCTCATGTTTTAATCTTTACGGTTTAACATTTGACTGAGATGGGTGACTTAAATTTAATCAAGGATGGTAAAAAGCAGACAAGAAACAGAGAAAATGAAGATTCTTGGTATTTCTCGGGTTCTCATAAACACGGACGGTCCAAAAGGTATTCTTGCTGAGTTAAAGCTCAATCTTGAATACATTGAATCTATATGTTGACTCCATTAATGGATTGTTGTAATAAAACCCTTAAGCTTCAGGGTCTGAAAGTTACTCTCGTTGTTTCTTGTACACCAAGTGAGATATAAAGATTGTTATGCAAAGAAAACTCATCTACAGCTTTATTCTGTTTATAATGTTTCTTTACTGATGTGATTTTTGGTTTCCAGTGCATCGTCAGAGCGAGATCTCCAAGCTTCTAGTGACGAAGCTTCGAAATGTGCCAAACATTCCACCAGAATGCAAGTAAGACCTAGAAATTGTATTTCATATGATTTTTTTTTTCATTTGAAGTTGATTTGTTTTTTGTTTTTTCTGGTCCATAAGACATCCTCTGTTCAAACAACAGCAGACAAGAAACCAAAAGCTCTGCATAATCGTCAGATACATATCAAAAAGAATCCGCCTTCTAACGATAAAGCATCTTTGGAACGAGATGTACGACCAGCAGTTTCATGTCTACTCTTCTTGACCATGCAATTAAGTGAACTGATTTCATGTGAATGATCTTTGTAATTTGGGTACACAGGTTGAGCAGCTTCATCTTCGTTTACAAGAGGAAAAATCTATGCGAATGGTGTTAGAGAAAGCAATGGGACGTGCTTCAAGTAGTTTATCTCCAGGGCATAGACACTTTTCTACTCAGGTAACTTCAGTGTTTATCCAATCTACTTAAGAGAGAAAATTCAGCCTTCTTTTTTTTGCAAATACAAATTGTGAGACTTTGTTTACGTAACTTGGATGATTCAAGGCGAAGGAACTTATCACGGAGATTGAATTACTTGAAGAAGAGGTCGCAAATCGCGAGCATCATGTGCTCTCTCTGTATCGGAGTATCTTTGAAGAGACAATCAGCAGAGCATCTTCAGAGCAAACCTCAGTGATTTCTTCTCCGGCTCACCATATAAAGCAGCCACCAAGAAAACACCCAAGTGTCATTTCAAATGCATTTTGTTCCTCCAACAAGATCCCACTTAAGCCTTGGCATGCCCTGGTTACTTTTAAAGATTTGAGCAGAAAAACCTCCAAAAAGGATCAATCTTCTCAGTTCCAGGACAAAAGCTGTATTCCTTCAATAACAAGTTGCTCAGGCCAAACAAAAGTAATAAATAAATAAATAAACTAATTTCCCCCCTAATATCCATCACTGTTAAGACTTATTTCTAACTTTTACATATTTTGCTGTTTTCTTATTTCAGTCCTATTCAGAGGATTCAGTAACAGAGAAAACTCCGTCACAAAGAACTTTAAAGGATCATTTGTACCAATGCCCAAGCAAGTTGTCTGAAGAAATGGTCAAGTGTATGGCTTCAGTGTACTTCTGGCTCTGCAGCAGTGCCATCTCAGCAGATCCTGAGAAGAGGAAAAGAAACTCACCAATCCTATCAAGATCGGCGACTAGCAATGTGGTTATCCCCAAGAACGTTTTGAGTGAAGACCGAGCTTGGTCCTGCAGATCCATGGTGGAAGTATCTTGGATCTCATCAAACAAGAGAAGATTTTCTCAAGCATCATATGCTATTAACAACTATAGGTTAGTCCAACAACTAGGTTCTTTTCTCGAAAAACCTCTGAATTTATTTCAATTACAAGAAGATATGGTTTTGACTTACAGGCTCCTTGTTGAACAACTGGAGAGGGTTTCTATAAATCAAATGGAAGGAAACGCAAAGTTAGCATTTTGGATCAACATTTACAATGCTCTGCTTATGCATGTAAGAACATACTGATTTGATTCAAAATCCTTTTGGCTTTGCTAATTCTTGATTCTACGAGGATAATCATCTATTTATCTTCTCTAGGCGTACTTGGCATATGGTGTACCTGCTAATTCCCTCAGACGGTTAGCTTTGTTTCACAAGGTATTCTACTTTTATCTTAACATAATAAAATAGGTTTATACTTGAGCAGAGACTGATGGGTTTGATTGTGTAGTGCAGTCTGCGTATAATATAGGTGGACGCATCATAAATGCAAACACCATTGAATATTCTATCTTCTGCTTCCAGACTCCACGAAATGGACGTGTATGAGGCATTATTCCCTTATCCTCTTTCAACAGTGAAATCAAAATTTTGAAACTTTTAAATTCTCTCATACATTGTAGTGGCTTGAGACCATTATCTCCACCGCCTTGAGGAAGAAGCCAACCGATGATAAACTAAGCTCAAAGTTTAGCCTTCACAAACCAGAGCCACTTCTCTGTTTTGCTCTTTGCACTGGTGCTCTCTCAGATCCAGTGGTAACTTATTTTGACTCTTTGATACTAATCCTATTAACATAATTATAAACCTTGGTCTATTTTTGCAAACTGATTTGGCATTCACATGATTTAATCGATGGCAGTTAAAAGCATACACTGCAGCAAATGTTAAAGAGGAACTAGAAGCTTCGAAAAGAGAGTTTTTTCAGGAAAATGTGGTTGTAAAAATGCAGAAGAAAGTGTTTTTACCTAAGATTATAGAGAGGTTTACAAAAGAAGCTTCTCTTAGCTATGATGAATTGATGAGATGGTTAATAGATAACTCAGACGAGAAGCTTAGAGAATCGATACAAAAATGCGTGGAAGGCAAACCAAACTACAAGAAATCATCTCAGGTTGTTGAATGGTTGCCATGCAGTTCAAGGTTCCGTTATGTTTTCTCAAAGGACTTGATGGAGAAAAAGCCGGTTTAAAACGATGTTGTTGAAGAGTGATTCCATAGTTTATGTTGAGCTTTGTAATATATTTTCTTTTGTGTCTAATTGATAGACATTTTAAAGTTTTCATGCATTACAAAGATAAATTAAAACATGGTTTAATAATACATATTATTTTGTGATTAATAATTTTCGATAATTTAGATCAATAGTAATCCAATAAATCCAGTTTTAAGCCCCATCACTAACTAATAAAAAACTTAAAATATACATATTTTATATAAAACAAAATCTAAAATCTTTTTATTTTTAAAAAATAAATGAAATAATTTAAAAGTTTTTCTTCATCTAAAATGCCCACAGACAAAAAATAATAATTGAAATTAGTCACAAGTTTCTAATCTTTATATACAAAAAATGATCAACAATCTGTTGATTTTTTTTATATTTATATGATATACATGTTTCTTTCTCTATGTCACCAATTACAAACATCAATCAACTGTTTCAGTTTTTGCATTAAGTTTTGAGAACTTGTGATAGTATATTTAGCGATATGTTATTGAACATAAAACTCTTGAAGAATCAGAAAGTGTGTCAAATTTTTAAATGGTAAGTGGAACTTTTCTCACAAACTAAGAACAAAGTGTAGGTGATCTCAAGGTTATGGTTCTAGACACAGCTCTAAACCAAAACTAAAACCAACACCAAATATGAAGAACAGACATTTTCATGTACAGATTACATGATAAAGCCAAAAACTCGAGATTGGTAAGATCTTCAAAAAATCTTCTTTAACTGAAAGAATGTTGTCGATCATATGATTTATTATATATAAATTTATTCAAATAATAATAAAAATACTTGAAATCTATATTTTTAAGATAATTTCATATCTATTATATTTAAATATTAAAATTTAAAAATATATGATATTTAGATTTAAATTATAAAAAGAAAAAAATCAAATAAAGCTCAGAAAATAACGTGTATTCTTCCAGATATATAACGTGTCCGTGAAGCGATGCGTCCCGAGCGTGCTCAGAAAATAAAAAAAGCTTCGTCTCACATTTGGGCTTAGTACTCTATGGGCCCTAAGTCTTCTTTTTGTGGCCCATGATCTTTATTTGATCTGCTCTGTTTGTTTAATAAAGTTTACTTATTAGGTGCTGTTTTGTCGCTCTACGGTTCGAGTCCAACAAATAAAAGAAGGGAATGAGAGAACCAACAACACGGATTTTCCATTTTACTTTAGCTCGAATTCCTTTTTGTCTTTTATCCTTTTATTCGAAGCGGGACAAATAAAAAATATAGAAAAAAGGAAAGAGGGAAGAAAAAAGGGAAAAGATCTTCGCCGACGAAAACCAGTATATAACAGAGCATTGCTCTCCCTATCTCTCACTATCTCCCTCTCTCAATTTTCTCTTATTCGGTAAATCAATCGAGAAACAAACACATATGTCTAGTGGAGAAAATTGTCCAGTGTCTTCGCTAATTCCAGGAACAATAATGTTGGAGAGTGGAAAAGAAGTCACGATTGATATTGATGCGACCGTTTCGTGCAAGTCTTCATCCAACACTTTAGAGATAACTCTAAAGCGTGACAGAGAAGTGCTTCTCATGGGCAAGCGTGACGGATCCATGGAAATTATAGGATCAAGTATAGCTCCTCCATTCTCAATTTCTCACATCCTCTTAAACCACATTGTTAGCTTTGATCCGCACAACATCCATCCTCTCCTCAATTCAACCCTACAAGATCATATCTTATGCGATCATCTTACCGTCGAAATAGCTTCCCAAGCCGTGCGAGTTCCAGGGACATTATACATCTCCCTACACGTCACTGTTACCCCACATAGATGCTTAGGCCACGAACCAGACAAGGAGGAGGAGACATGCTCCATTTGTTTGCGGGATCTATATTCCTCTGGAGAAATCTACACATACTTGCCAGATTGTTATCATGACTTTCATGATAACTGCATAGAAACGTGGTTACGTAAGAATAACACTTGCCCTCTCTGTCGCACTGTTGTTCGAGACATTGATGATGATTGACTCCGGACGGAACAAAATCAATGTTAAAGATCGACTTAGGGTTTTTTTTTAGGTTAAGGCACTTGTATAAATTTGTAATTTTTGAATTTTCTTTTCTTTTAGTATTTGTATATCGAAGGCAGTTCGTCCAATTTATAAGATTCTCATTCTTGATATCAGATTACTTGATTCCATTTAAGTTTTGTCCTTCTCTTTTTCATTTTGTTGATCTACCTTAATGATTTTATAATTTTTTGAATTCGTTAGTCTCTTCTCTTTTTGTATTATAATATGAATTCTGTTTTTCCAATTTAAAAAATTCTCTTTCTTGATTCCTTTTAAGCTTTGTCCTTCACAATTCTTATGATCCGATCGGGTTCACTTGATTACTCGAATTTTTCCGATCCTGCCAAATCTCTCAAGTCTTGGGAAGATATAGTTTACCACTCTGTAGCGTAGATTCGAAGGCTAATTCATTTGCAACACTTGCTCCAACAATAGTGTTTCTTCAAAAAATGATTTGAATGACTTAAGTTGGAAAAGACTTTCTGCAGGATGTTTTCAACATGAAAATTCATATATAGAAGACGATCAGCAAAAATTGATGAATTTACTTCCTCAGACTGACTCTGTTAATCTTCCTGATGGGTATGACTCAATGAAATGAAAGTATTCTACAGATTTCTTTTAATTAATTTTTAGCGGTTTCTTCCAGTTACTTATATAGTTATATTTTATGGTTTCTCTTTTGCCAGCCTCATAAGCATGTTTGAGAGTTCTTCTCAATTCAAAGACGTCTGATCGGATAAAGCAAGCTTTGCAATTAGTTGCAGATGGCTTCTTTAATTTAAGAGCATCATCATCATCATCATCAACTTCTTCCTCTCTCTGGTTCAAAACTTGAAGACTTTAAGACACTTGCAAAGCTTGCTTTATCCGATCCTAACAAATCCCATTTGACATGCTCGAGCTTTTATATTCTTCTTTAAACAATTAGTTTCTATTCTTGGCTTTGGTTCACTTAAATCATTGCTTCAGGAACAGAGAAAAGGGATTGAAGACTATTACTACAGCACCAAGGTTCTCAAACCCGAATCCACCAAATAATAATAGACTTGTAACCATTGAAGGACCTTGTGAAAGGTTCTCAGGTCAATTCGAGATTCTTGAACAAGTTAAATCCATGACTTTTTGCAGTAAAATCCGTCTGTTTCTGATCATTTTGATGAGAAGCCCCAAAGAAGTGATGAGGATTAGATCTGACAACTTGGAAACCAAAGATGAGAACAGTGTCACTTCCTTTAACCCTATGAGCTATGATGGATCTATGATGTTTAGCTAAAGACAATGACATTTCTGATCAGGATCTTCCTCTTGATGTGCCGTCGGATGGATCATCATTCCCTCAAGCAGTGTTTCTTCACATGATATGAAAGAAGAGAGAGTTTCTCAAACTCATTGGTGTTTCTCATAATAGAGACCAAAGCTTTTTAAGATCGCTCTCTCTGTTGAAGGAAAAAATCTCTCTATTGAAGACATGAAAAAAAATAGTTGATTTGTTTTTTGTTATTCTGGTTCATAGACATCCTCTGTTCAAACAACAGCACACAAATATCTCGTCTCTGCATTTACTTCTTCATTCTTTCTCCTATCTACAAATTTGAATTCACTCCTTCTGGATCTTCTCTAGTTATAATTCTTCATACCCCCATTTCTTCTCTGTCGCATTCCACGGATATATTTTGGCGACTTCAATCACTTTCTCATGTTTTAATCTTCTCGGTTTAACATTTGACTGAGATGGGTGATCTAAATTTAATGAAGGGTGATAAAAAGCAGAGAAGAAGCAAAGAAAATGAAGATTCTTGGCATTGCTCGGGTTCTCATAAACACGGACGGTCCAAAAGGTATTCTTGCTGAGTTAAAGCTCAATCTTGACTACATTGAATCTATATGTTGACTCCATTAACGGGTTGTTGAGATTAAACCCTTACGCTTCAGGGTCTGAAAGTTACTCTCGTTGTTTCTTGTACGCCAAGTGTGTGCTTAAACGATAAAGATATAGAGATTGATATGCAAAGAAAACTCATCTACAGCTTTATTCTGTTTATAATATTTCTTCACTGATGTGATTTTTGGTTTTATGATATTTCCAGTGCATCGTCAGAGCGAGATCTCAAAGCTTCTAGTGATGAAGCTTCGAAATGTGCCAAACATTTCACCAGAATGCAAGTAAGACCTAGAAATTGTATTTCATATGATTTTTGTTTTTTTTTTTCATTTGAAGTTGATTTGTTTTTTGTTATTCTGGTCCATAAGACATCCTCTGTTCAAACAACAGCAGACAAGAAACCAAAAGCTCTGCATAATTCAAAAAAGAATCCGCCTCCTAACGATAGAGCATCTTTGGAACGAGACGTAAGATCAGCAGTTTCATGTCTCCTCTTATTGACCATGCAATAAAGCGAGTTGATTTCATGTGAAATGTGAATAACCTTTGTGATTTGGGTACACAGGTTGAGCAGCTTCATCTTCGTTTAAAACAGGAAAAATTAATGAGAAGGGTGTTAGAGAAAGCAATAGGAAAGCAATGGGAAAGCAATGGGAAAGCAATAGGTCACATGACTATAACACGAGATTTGTCCTTCGTATAATTAGCCAAAGCCAAAATTTCATTGGCCAATTTCTTAATTTTTGTTTTTCCCTTCTTAATCAAGTTTCACCATCGCCAAAATTTATCTGTCTCAAATCTATAGATATAGAACTATTAAAATATGATAATTCATAAAAATTAACATAGCCCTTACATATTATTTATTGAATATACTATTGTAAATAAAAGAACTTAATTATTTCATAAAAACTAATTTAATCTAAATAAACTTTTATTAAAAAAAAACATAAGTACCATATGTACTTAATCACATTTGATCATTCAAATCAAATTATGTATTAGTTATAAACAATCTCAATTTATTTATTATTAATTCTTTAATTATTTTATTCTTCTTCTCGTTTTTTGGTATAAAAATAGCTATTCATATATTATCTTGGTGCTTTTGGAATTTTATAAATTCTACCCATGATTAAACTATCAAAGAAAATAAAAACATGTAGGATCGAAGTAAAAGGATGAACGGACGTTTGACCATTGACTGCAAATATTTAACTAGGATTGCACGTGCGGGGGTCACACACACACGTGTGCTTCGCTGTAATGGGTGGTTTTGGCTCGCATAGGAATATGTGCGCCACGTCAATTCCACATGGGATGCAAAAAAATTACGCACTAACCAACTTGCTCCTCTCTTTCCATATTCTATCACAATTTCGAAAGCTTGCTCTGAAGATTCTTCAAACCAATTTCATTCTTTTCCCTATAATCACTGACGCAATTATGAATTTAAAAAGTATGTATATATATATATATATATATCATTGATGGAGTTGTAATCGTTCTTTGTATTTTTGGCATGGGAATCTCAATGATCATATTACCAATAGTCATAATAAGGCAACATTTATAGGTCATAACTAATCAAAACTGTCACACAAGCATTACTCTTTGATATGTGTATGTCTTAAGTCTTAAATAAAGCTTCAGTTATATGAAGAAAATTTAACAATCCAACAATCATGTGATGCAAACCTCAAATTTGTCTGGTGATTAATATTCCCTAAATCTGGAAAAAGATCAAATATTCCAATAAATAGATCAAGTACATGTGAGAAGACAGTTAGACAAATATATTAAGATAAAAATAATTGGTCAGTTAGGTTTACTAAAAGATATTGAATATCGGAAAAAAAAATTATTAGATATCGCCAATGATGACTTCATTCTACGGCCAATGCTGTAAAGAGCAATCAAAGCTAATGTACACATGCATGAAATATATGATTAAGCAAAACCACAATTATTAGGCCTATGCAATGCAAAACATATAGAATGATTAGAATATAGCATGTAGTATATAATTAAAAATAATTATTCCTTGTCTATGAGTTTATTTTGTTTGTGTGTTGTGAATTGTGTGACTCAACTTTGGATCGGTGAGACTGTGACGTAGGCCTGCACCTGTAATGTAACCCAGATACTAAAAAAAATGAGTTTCAGAAGAAAAAACTAAATTCATATATTTTATATTATATATTCTAAATAAATAAAATCATGCTTTGTTGGAATGTGGATTCGTTTTTAATCAAGAGGAAATGATTAAAAGAAAACATGCGCGCGTGAATTAACGCTCATCTAGTTACTAGCGTGTGGCTTAGCAGAGTGAACACGTGGGACAGCAGATCACACTGAAACACTTCTCCGACATACTGTCGGATCTTCTGTAAAAGCGTGGGTCCTACCTATAATGATATATCTTACCACGAAACCATCATATGCTCTCAATAATTGTCGCCAAATGCCGAATTTTTTCACCCTCTAAGAGGGCGCGTGTGCACAAGACTTTTACTTTTAGCAGTACGGGTTATTAACAAGCTTGGACATGAGATATTCCGGTTGGTTCGGTTATTTTACATTTTAACCACTTCATTTCTATCGCCCTTCAATAGATCCATTTGTTGATCCACTATTTGCTTTGCTTCCGCTAACGGCTCAAATTGTTGATCATCAAAATGTGCATCCTCATCGTTATTAGTCTGTTTCATCATCACCATTATCATTGCCGCATTGACACTATATTCTACCGATTTTTTTTTTATAGTGCATGAGCATGATGATACACATTTCATCTAAATGATTTCTCATATCTAAAATTTTAGTATGATGTTCACTCGAAGTTTGAAATAAAAATTTGCTTGAAACATATGAAAAAATCAATACTTCAATTGAATTTTATTTGGATAAATTCAGTTATCACCACTAGATCTGAATTAAAATCTACTAATACAACTAATCCCATCTAATCATCAATATGCCCAATGAAATTTTATGTGAACATCCATAATAAGATCAAAATTGAGTATTACATTATCAATCTTCACAGTATATTTTCATAATATTAATATTATATCATTAAAAATCTGCTGTTATAATTCATAATTGATTTCATTTAATATTTTTTAAAAAAATATGAAATTAAATTTACATTTTTCTACAAAAATTCTGATTTTGATTAGTTTCTATACACACGATAAACATATTATAATTGATCAAAAATTATATTAACATTACATTAATACTCTTCCATCAGTGAAAACTGATTCACCCCCACTCCTTTTTTTTTTTTAACATCACCCCCATTCCCTCATTACAAATATCAATTGGGAGATTCATCAATTTCTTCTTCCTCTACACTCAAAATGAAATCTTGGATTGCACATTTCAAATTGTCTTGCATTTGTAATAATGTAAAATTAAATAATAAGAAACTAATCGTTGACACCATGACAATTGTTACTTGCATCAATTCAAGTACTCTAATTTCTGATTTAAGGTTCCCATCTTCTTCACTCGTTGAGACAGGTGCAATTAGGCAACATTTTTTTGCGGGGTTAAGAAGTAAACATAAGCGATATAGCTCTGTTTAGTTTTCATTGACTAATGGAGGCGCGTGGTAGCGCATGGTATGACGTAGGCGCGTGAGGAAACAACTCAACACGCACGATCACGCGGGATGACCCACATGCTCCATCTCCCATGTTACTGTACGCAAAGGACTAAAACTCTACCAATATTGCTCACATTTAAAATTTGAAAATATGTCAAATTAAAAGAAAATGGAGATAAAGGTAAAAGCACAAACATTAGTAGCTTTTACTGACGGAAGAAAAACAAGAAAGTAATAGCTTTGAAAATGTCATTGTTGATGAAAGTAGAAACCATGATGATGTTATTCATATGTTAATATTCACCTCATATGTATATGATTGGTTTATAACCATTGATTGGCCCACAACTTTGAAGAAGTTCAGATTCATTTGGATTGTGTTTTGTACCAACCACTCGAATCAGTCAATTTTCTCATTATATCCAACCCCGAATACTATTTTCCCTTTTTGAACTATTTAAAAAAAAAAATCGGGACAAATAATTGGCTACACTGTTGGAGATTTGACTGAGCATGGTATGCCGTAACTAATCAAAGTTCAAAATATTTTCTATATCATTTGTTTCTTACAGTACAAAACAAGAAGCTTGATAATTTTGAGGTACTCGATTTACTATTGAAGTACTAAATTCAACATTCATTAACTTCGAGTACTAAATTACATGATCTAGACTATGTTTCTTGTTGTTTATGGAAATTATGAAAACGAAATTAAGGTATGCAAATTCTCTCAATTGTAGACCGGACAGTTCTACTGGTTTTAATGACATTGCTTTAAATCTCAAGACACAAGACACAATGCACAAAACAAAATGGAGTACATGGGTTCTTGTGTGAAAAGAGAGAGAGAGGATACAACAACATCAATGTTATTGGGAAAGTACGAAAAGGAAGACATGGCAAAAGCCAAAGGGGACAAGTTGGGGATATAAAGTAATAAACTAGAAAAAATAAAACCAATAATGATGGATTGTAATTAGCCACCTGACAAAATCTCATCATTCAACTCCTATATTAATCCCCTTCTTTGCTTCAATAGCATCACCCATCATCTCTCTCTACTTCTCTCCACAACAAACCTGATCTCTCTTTAGAAACAAACCATTTCTCATCTGTGAGTTTCTTCTTGATTTCTTTCTCTACACAGAAAGACCAAAACCTTTCGTTCTCCTGTTTTTTTTACTGTTCTCTGTTCTCGTATAGATTCACAAGAATAGATTAAACCTTTGGAGCTATAATCCACTGGAAAAAACCTTATATAAGAAAGTTTTCGTGGATAGATCATGATGATGGGAAAAGAAGATCTAGGTTTGAGCCTAAGCTTAGGATTTTCACAAGATCACAGTCCTCTTCAGCTGAATCAGAATCCTAATTTGTCCACATCCAACAATCTCAATAGATTTCCATGGAACCAAACATTCGCTTCTACTTCAGGTATTGCTCATGAAAATTTCAGATCTCAACTTAATCCCCCAAAATCGAAAGATCAGGCTTTTCTTGGTCTCCCATGAAGCTACGAGGAATTTATTGGTTTCATTGATTTGGAAAGCCGTTTAAAATCTTGTGTTACACGTTTGGCTGTTTTTTTTGTGTGGATATTTGAAGTTTTCAGTAGTTGACTGTCTTGCTTTGCTCTTTGCAGATCTTCGCAAAATAGACGTGAACAGTCTTCCATCAACGGTGGATTGCGAGGAGGAGGCAGGTGTTTCGTCTCCTAACAGTACGATCTCGAGCACCATAAGCGGGAAG
The DNA here is from genome assembly GCA_900406495.1 of Sisymbrium altissimum. NCBI lineage: Eukaryota > Viridiplantae > Streptophyta > Magnoliopsida > Brassicales > Brassicaceae > Sisymbrium > Sisymbrium altissimum. The sequence continues at coordinate 84,863 of OVBI01000357.1, forward strand.
AGGAGTGAGAGAGAAGGAATCTCCGGCACGGGCGATGACCACGATGATATCACTCCGGATAGAGGCTACTCACGTGGAACCTCCGACGAAGAAGAAGACGGCGGCGAAACGTCGAGGAAGAAGCTCCGACTATCTAAGGATCAGTCTGCTTTTCTTGAAGAGACTTTCAAAGAACACAACACTCTCAATCCCGTAAGTTAAAAGATATCTGATTTTCTTTTTGTCAGAGAACCCAATTGTTTTTATTGTAACAACTCTCAATAACGAGTGTATATTTGTGTTTATACAGAAACAGAAATTAGCTTTGGCCAAGAAGTTGAACTTGACAGCAAGACAAGTGGAAGTGTGGTTTCAGAACAGAAGAGCAAGGTGAGATATTCTCTAACTTCGCAGTTAAATGACATTTACACCCTAGGGTTGAAGTTTTATTTACATACGTATATTTGTATCTTGGTTTAGCTTTGGTTCGGTTTGATGCAGTTTCATTTTGGTACGAATTTATCTCTTACGAGTTTGTTTGTTTGTTGCAGAACAAAGTTAAAGCAAACGGAGGTGGATTGTGAATACTTGAAACGATGCGTAGAGAAACTGACGGAGGAGAATCGGAGACTTCAGAAAGAGGCCATGGAACTTCGAACTCTCAAGCTGTCTCCACAATTCTATGGCCAAATGACTCCACCTACTACTCTCATCATGTGTCCATCCTGTGAGCGTGTGGCTGGGCCACCATCAAACCATCACCACAATCACCGGCCCGTTCCGATCAACCCGTGGGTTGCTTGTGCTGGTCAAGTCGCTCATGGGTTGAATTTTGAAGCCTTGCGTTAGTATTGATATTAATGTGGCTGTGTGTTGTGGGGGTCATTGTAGTTTTGGATGATTGGCCTTCCTAAGTTAAAGTGCCTATATGTATGATGAAACCTTCAAATATTTAAATTAGCAAAGATTAGTTACAATATTGACCAAATTATGAAACTATCTATCAAAACTAGTTTGATGTAAAAACCAAAACTCTCTTTTTGAATAATCTTTTTTTTAACATTCTTTTTAACTATCTTGACCAGCTGAGTAATTCACAAGCGTTTTCTAGATAAATCAACTGTATCGGATAGTCCTGGGAATTTAAACTGAAACCGAAGAACCGAACCGAAACCGAACCGAAATAATGGAACCGAAACCGAACCGAATTTTTGTGAAATACCCATTGAGTATTAAGTTTTAGATTTTCGGATATCCAAACCGAACCGAAACCGAACTGAAAACCGAACGGATATCCGAATACCCGAAA